>JBBYHO010180287.1:12540-98177 GCA_038382025.1 Adansonia gregorii | reverse complement strand
ATCTTGAAAATATTTAAACACAAGCTAATTAAGCTTAAGTTTTAGTTATATCAAAATTGAGATTAATTCAAAGCTAACAGAGCTAACAATATCGTTTAGGACTCTAAAATGATTTTTCAATTTCTAACAGTGCTACTGCTAGTAGGGGACAACGTGAAATAGAGGATATTTCTTATTTTCTTTATGTTTACGGGTCTAAACTCGAGTCATTTGCATTTAAACGTCCATGAATGAAGGGAAAAAGTAGCATAAGCATCATGAACTCATTTGCACAGCCCTGAAGTATTTTGGGATAATGAAACGGCCTGTTGATTACACCACTCAAGGTTTCGACTTGAAAACAAGACACGAACATTTCAGGAACAAGTGTAAAGCCTTTTTTGTTGGAAAATCAAAAGATTTGAGCTCATTTAACCAAGATTCCAAATTCGAAAAACTTAATTTTCCCTAAAATTTTTTTCTAACTTTAAAGAAAATGTTAAGTCCATACTAATCTTCATTGGTTAAGGTTAACATGCTAGGCTTGGGGAGGTCTTGAAAATCAATTTTTGATAGCCATAAACATGCATTTAGACAAGGAGAAGATAATGAATATGTAGGGGGATGACACAAAACGTAAATAGGGATGTAAACTTTGCCAATTATTTTGACAAAGAAAGTGTTATGCATTTTGACAAGAACATGTTATGGAAACTGAAAATGACAATGATTCATGACAAGATGCAAGCTAATGTATATATGTGCTTGAAATGTGTTAGGCTAATGATTCCTACATGGATTAAGGGTAACAAGATGCATGGATATGGCATAAAATGCATAAGCAAGAGCTATCAAAATAATGATGATAAAATAAGGCATTTTGCACATCAAAGGGGCATTAAGGCATCCAAATCCTAAACTACTGCAACCAAAAGCCACAATAATGCATGATAATCCTAAGAGGGTGATGGAAATATGGAAAGCTCACTAAAATGATGAAGATGCTGAAAACCAAAAAAATGAAAATGATAAAGTGAGAAGTTATACCAACAAAACTTCACTTTTTGGCCAAATAATTGGAGCAATAGAGATGGCTTGAATTTCCCTCTTTTCGTTGTTTTTAATAAGCAATAAAAAGGGAGAAATAATAAGGTTTTGGTTCTGTTATGGATAAAGGTAACTTTTAGGATGTGTAATGGTTAGGAATGAGCATTTGAGGGCTATTTTTGGGTGATGAGTGAAGAGCTACGGGATTTGGTTTTCTTGGTGTAGGAATGTGTTTTTGGAAGCTGAAAATGAGCTGGAATCTAACCTTTTTTTAACTAAGATAGAAGTGGTCTACTTATACCAGCATTTTAAAGCCAATTTAGAGGTGTTTTTGGTTATTTCTCAAAGGGAACAAAGTGATGTCAGCATAATGGTTGTAGAGTGGCTGTAAGGAGCAACTTGCTACTAATGTGATGAACATAGGGTGGCTGGTTTAAATGCTGAAATGCTTTTCCAGCAAATAAGGTGGCTGATGGTGATATTGGTCAACGAACTAGGGAGAAATAGGGTAATCATGTGAAATTGACCCCTTTAATCTAATTTAGACTTCAAAAAAATGTTTTGATTAATTCAAAAGTCTAAATTCATAATTTGATATGGGTTTTAATCTTTCTTGATGCAAAAAAATGAGTTAAAATCGAGTTTTGGATCAACGGTGGATGAGTAAAAAATGCCTAGACCATGGAAAATGGCCTATATGTATCGATACATTGTAGAATATATCTATACATTTGGTCTAAAAACCTTGAGTGTATCAATACAATAAACATTGTATCAATACAATGATCATTGTATTGATTCTATGAACTATTGTATCAATACTATGAACCATTGTATTGATGATATGTAAAGATACATTTCTTTACAAAATGCATGTTTTGGTCTTGGCATGGCCTAGTCTCGATACATGAGCTGTTGTATCGATACAGAAGCTCATGTATTGATAAATTTACATGTTGTATCAATATAAATAGGGACACTTCAAATGTTTCGCATGTTAACGCATTATATCGATACAGGAGAACCATGCATCAATACATTCAAGAAAATTATGAAATTTCTCATATATTTTGTCCTTTGACACCTTGAACTATATCCTTTGATGCCACATCTTTGCATTTACCTTTGATATGATCCATAAGCCTTCTTGACTTCCTCAAAATACTTTATTGTTGGTTGCCCCCTTTTATGTCCATTCCCCAAATTGCTAAAAGTTAGCCCTGACAAAATAAAGTGTTTACATTGTAGTTTTAAAAAATAGGGTTCCCCATGGAGAAAACAAGTTGGAGAATAGCCTCAAAAAAGCAAGTTTGGAGTATCTTCTTGGATAAAGAGATTTTTAGTAATTTATGAAATTTGGTATTTTTGCTATATTTTAAGGAAAATAGTTCTTAGAATTAAAACTCGATATTTTAAACAGAGGAAGAAAATTAATTAAGATCTTGATCCGAACCTAATGGGACCCATGTCATGACGTATCATTCCATGGGAAAATAATTGGAGGCATTTCAAGTTACTTAAATAACTTAAAAAAAGTGGTCCGAGAAAAACTACTTGAATTTTTTCTTATATTCCCTCCCCCAAAAAAAAGCAAAGGAAAGCATCACGTTGTCTACTTTTCTGAATTCATTCTAGATTGGTCTAAAAGTTTCTAGTCACAAATAAGATACCGTTGCAAATGTAACTTAATAAGGATTAACTTAAAAATATTTCAAATATTATAAAAATCATTTTCTAGGTGAAATTAATTTTTAAAATCGAGTATGAGCTAGCACTTATAGCAAATACATGAGAAAGGGGGTCGTGGACTTTGAAAAATAACCTTAAACTCATTTAGAATTGTTAAATCACAAACAATATTTAAAAAAAAAAGGGAATCTTACAAGCTTTTCAAGAAAAATATTTAAGAAATCCAAGAAAATCATCTGATAGGTCAAAATTGCCTAAAGAGAACATTAATAACTAAATCTAGAGGTTTTAGACAATGAAGGTTTAAAAAATCATAACTCTCACATTTAGAAGGATCCAAGGCCAAACAAGTATCTTTGGAAAGATAATTTGAAGTTGTTTTAGGAAAATTGTTAAAAATTTCAAAAAATCATTTGGGGTCTAAAAATAATTTTTCAAATTAAGATTATTATGCTATCAATACCAAAACAGGGGCTTTTTTGAGTTAAGGCTTCTGTGGTCATGTGCCAAGGTGTCAGGCATGCGAATGACCAATCACTGAGGTCCATGGTAGTGCAGTAATGGACCAATCCAATTCTTAAGGAGTAGGTCCTCGAACCATCCACTATCCACGCCATTAGTCATGATAGGCTCCAAACAAGGCTCAAACTAAACACTTGAAAACATTTTTGATTTTGGACTAAAATCATAATATATTTGGTTTAATAAGCCATGAATCCAAACATTTGTGGTTGATATATCCCTAGGATTGGTAAACTAGTATTTTAAAAACATTGAATCCATGATAATCCTTATTGATTAAAGGTACCATGGACTTAGGTTTTTTTTTGGAAATAGATTTTTTAAATCATCATAGAGGCATTTTAATAAACATATGATGAACTAAACTTAGTGACAAATAAGGAAATACAAGTGAAAATGTAGCCAAAGGCATGCTTGAGATAGAAATATTCTAAGATAAGTATTTGCAAATGAAATAAGCATGTTGAAAAGAAAAAACATGGAAAATTTCATAAATAGGGGCAGTTTTAATGTTAGCAAGAGATATGGTATTTTAGATCATCAAAACAAGATTAAGGCATCAAGAAAGTCATCAAAATCCTAAGGTTGCCACAAACAAAGCCATTATAATGCATGAAAGTCTTAATAAGGTCATGAGAACATGGAGGTTCACTAAGATGATGATGTAGAAAAATTAAAAATAAAAATGGAGAAGAGGAGGAAAAATATCTTTTAGCCTATTTTCTTTATTTTCTTTGCTATGGATTAGTGAGAAAAAAATGCAAAAAAAGAACTTGTGATTATGATGTCTATGAAGGATAGGTTTTAGAGTAGAGATGAAGGAAATAAGAGGTTTTTGAAGCTTAAAAAGAAAGCTATGAGAATAACATTTTTAGGAGAGCTTAATTGTTTTTTTTATGGTTAATGTAAGAATTTGGTGTAATCTCCCCTTAATTGAGTAAGAAATTTAGATTATATAATAGTGGATTTCAACTATTAAAATGACCTAGTAAAAGAGGGACATAGGACTTTTGGCATGTCGAACATGATGATTCATTGTACCAATGCAAAACCTTTCAACATTTGATTGGTTAATCTTGATTTGTGTAGGCAAAAAAAATCTTGCATTAGCAAATTAAATGAGTAATCTCAAGTTTTTCCTTCATTAAATCAAATATTCTCATGAAATTCCTTATACAAAGCTTGATAGACCTTTCCAAGATGTGTGAATCCAATGTTTAAAGCCCAAAAATGTAATCCACATGATTTATATGAAGTTATTTCTTATTTTGGATGATTTGTAAGTCCTATGTCGTGACCAAGTGCATGTTTTGAAGTTATGCTGCAAAAGAGGTGAAAATGGCATAAACTATGCAAATTTTACCTATGTGTATCAATACAATAAGTTTGTATCAATACATAAAAAATATTTTCTCAGATATATTGATACATTGAAGAATGTTTCGATAAATAGAGCTATGTATCAATATAGAAAAATGTCTATGGATACAACTCGACCAAAAATTACAATTTTTGCTTTGATATAACTCTGTATCGATACAAATGCTAATGTATCGATACATTGAGCATTTGTATCTATATATGCCCTTTTGAATTGATAGAAAAGTGTGTTTTTAAATTTTGATAAAATAAAAGTCCTATGCCAATACATACATGAAAAGAAATAGATTTTGCATACCTTTGGGCTTCTTGATTACCTTACTTTAGCTGGGAATGACGGAAAACTAACCCATGCTCCTTCAAGTGACCTTGGCGGTGCTTCATCTAACACCTTGAAAATTGGCTAGGTCTACAGCTGCTCTTTTTTGGCTGTTATTAGGTATTAGCAGCAAAGATAAATAGACATTATTTTATGAGGATACCTTCTAAATACTTACAAAATATAAAGATCCAATTAGTACTATACTATGATACATAGGATATGTTGGTGGCAGTTCTAATTGATAAGAAAATTTTAATAAGTTTTATAGGCTTAACCTTCTAGCTAGGTTTGTATTTTCCTGGGTTTGACCCTTCAAACATGCACCAACTAGAGTGGGCTTAGACTTGATAAGCATCTAACTCTTTGCAGAGTAAGTTAGGTAAACATCCTGCTCTTTATAGATTAACTCAATAGGCATCTAATTCTTTATGAACTAAGATAGGTAAACGTCTAGCTCTTTATCGACTGAGGTAGATAAGCATCTAGCTTTTTATAGACTAGGGTAGATAGATGTCCAGCTCTTTGTGGATTGAATAGGCATCTAACTCTTTGTAAAGTGAAGTAGTAAGCATCTAGCTCTTTGTGGATTGAGGTAGATAGGCGTCTAGGTAGGCATCCAACTTTTTATGAATTATGGTAGGTAGGCATCTAGCTCTTTGCGGATTGAGGTAGGTAGGTGTCTAGCTCTTTTTGGACTTAGATACGTTGAGTTTAGAGAACTTACCTAGGGTTTCTAGAAAATAGTTTGTACTTATAGTTTTAAGTTTACTTAGGACTTTTAAAGCCAGGAGTCCATACCTAAAAAGTGGTAAATAGCTTCATGTATGATGCATAAGGGTGTAGATTGATGCTTGGATGATGCAGATATGATGATACAAAAATCTAATCTGTAATTGGCTTTAGAGTTTTGAATCACCTTTCATATTTGAGTTCATTAGCTGTCTTTTGCTCTAAGGTTTACCAATTTTACTCTTAATATTCAGAAAGTGTTTTTTGGATGGTTGAGGTGATTTTTAAAGTTTAAGGTGACGCATGATGCATAAGAGGGTTCTTGAGTCTGATTGACTCATATTAAGGGTTTATTCATCAATGTTGGTTAATAGACTTGGTGAGTTTGTTTTAGACATGATTGAAAGGGCGCATTGATAGTCTAAACTAGCAGATGGAATGTTTTTTTATGGTCAAGGTCAAAGATCATTGATTGGGCTCTATTTTTTCTCTAGGTTTATTGAAAGACATTTTTAATCATGTTTCGATGTAAGATAGGTCTGAAAGGTAAGTCTGGTTATGGTTCCAGAATCTATCTTGGCTTTTTGAACTTGAGAAGATTTTTATATAAACTTTCACCTTATTTGAAGTAATACTAGGAAATCTTATTGCCAATTTTGCAATATCTATCAAGCATTGTCAACTATATGACAAGCATGATGCAATATGGTATACAAGTATGAGAAAAAAAATTCAAAGAATGAAATGGTTGTATTTTATTTCTAGAAGAAGAGGAATACAATTTATTGAGCATTTTGGGGTGTACAAAGAAAGTTAAAGATTAACTTTTCTAGGTAATCAATCTCTTTCGATGCTAATAACATGAGTTTTTTATTAAGTACTTCCAAAGACTTCTCTCAAAATGACCAACTCTTTCGGTGTTGACCCCTTTCAGGGAACCTCTTGGATTACCCTATAGTAATTGCCCCAAGTCGAGGTAGGCATTACTTTTTTCCCTCTAAGATCAACTAAAAATGGGTTGATAGGTTTAAGATAGGGTAAGTAGGTTAAGCTAAAATTTGGTATTTTGATGGAGGATGGTTTTGTCAGCTGAGTATTAGTTTTGATTAGGTTTAGATAATGGTTTAGCTATTTAAGCTGCCCTTCTAGGTTTTCAACTTAAGTGAATTTAGTTCCCTGGATACCATTTGTGATTTTTATCCAAGTTTTTTTATATGAGGATGCCTTCACAAGTTTCCATTCAAAAGACTTTTTTAGGCATAATACTTCTTGACATAATCAGAGTTGATGGGATTGGAAAGGTCATTGTCACTCGTCTAGATTAAAATCAACACTCTACTATAAAAAGCTCGCTTAACCATATAGGCCTTTCTACTTTGGTGTCCATTTTCTTTGAGTATCTTTATAGATTAGGAAGATCTTTTTGAGCATTAAGTTTTTTTCTTAAAATTGATGAAGAAGGAATTTCTTGTTATGTGCTCTTATTATACGTTTCTAATACGTCTATCCATGATAGATAGCTTCACCCTCTTATCGTCGATAAGATTAGGTTACTTATATTGGTTCCCGACCCACTTAGCTTCTTCAAGCGATGATTCTATCAGGAAGGGATCTTAACTTTAATAGGCAAGATAACCTCTATCTTGCAAACTAGGGAGAATCGGGTAGCTCTAGTGGAAGTATAAACTACAGTTTGAAAAATAACTTCTCATGCCAATCTTGATAAGTTTCAACCAATTTCTTGATTATTTTTTAATGTTTTTGTTGGCAGCTTCAACCTTCTTATTCATTTTTGGATGGTATGGCACTAAATTATGGTGTTGTTCTTAACTTGGAAGCACATTGCTTCCATTATTTTATTGTTCAATTTGTGCACATTATCCATGAGAATCTATTCAAGGTGCCTACATCTGTAGATGATGTCTTATTTCATAAACTTACACACAAAAGATCCGGTGACATTGGAATATGAGGCCGCTTTTACCCATTTGGTGAAATAATCAATGGCAACCAAGATGAAGTGACTCCTACTCAAAGCTTTAGGAATGATAGGTCCAACCATATCTATGCCCCACATAGAGAAAAGCTATGGACCCGTCATGACATTTAGGGGTGAAAGAGGGACATGGATTTTATCTGCATAAATTTGGCATTTGTGGCATTTTTGGGCATAGTTAATGCAATTTGTTTGAAGTGTCAACTAGTAATAGCTAGACCTCATGACTTGCTTTGCTATTTTATGTCCATTAGCATACGTATCATAAATTACTCCATGGACCTCCTCTAGAATACTCTTAGGTTCAGGAATGTCCATACATTAGAGTCATGTCTAATCTCAATTTTCCTTATACAAGACTTCATCCTCCAAAATGAAACTTGTAGATAGTCTTTGGATTATTTGCTTGTCAGTTTCTATAATATGCTTTAGGTAATGTTAATGTAAAGTGAACTGAAGAATGTCATGGTACCATGGAGGCCATTATTTTCTTCTTCTATATGATGGTAGTAGATGGGAGCTTTATGAATACTCATCTAGATGGGTGTAACCATTGACTCACGGTTACTTTGAACATAGAGGTAAGAGTTGCCAGAACATCTGCCACTTGGTTATCCTCTCGAAGTAAATGTTGGAAGTTGATTTCAATGGAGTATTGTTTTAGTTCATTAATTAACCTTCAATTTTGGATTAGCTTAGCATCTTGGGTTTCCTACTCCTTTCAGAGTTGATAGATTACCAAGATAGAGTCTCCATACACTGGTAAAGTTCTAATGCCCTTCTCAATGGTCTCTTCGAGTCCTAATACACATACCTTATATTTAGCTATGTTTTTAGTCTAATCGAAGTTTAGTCTAGCAATGAAGGGATAATAATCTATGTTTGATAATATCATAATAGCCCTTATTTTGTGTCCCAATGAGTTTGAGGCTCCGTTGACATACATTATTGAAGTTTGGCTATAATTAATACCGTTCTTTGCTTCAGATATGCATATTAGTTCCTTGTTTGGCAATTCAAAATCTAATAGTTCATAGTCTTTTTCATCTTGGTTTAATAAGAACTCAGCTATCACACTATCTTTGATGGCTTTCTAGTTCACATAAATGATTTTATATTCAAAAAGCAAGACTTGCCTCCAGGCTAACTTTCTTGACAAGGTAAGGGCTTTACATATGAATTTGATAGGATCAACTTTGGCAATTAGCCATATAATGTGATATAACATGTATTACCTTAATCTTCAAGCCAGAGCACAACATAACTTGATTGTGAAGCAGTTGCTTTCATACTTTATGAATTTCTTGCTTTAGCAGTAGATAGCTTGTTCTTTGTTTCTTGACTTATTCAGCTGACCTAGTACATAGCCCATAGACTTATCAAAAACAAATAGGTTTTAATGATCGAAAGGCATCAGTAATACAAGCACTAACAGGCTCGATAGGTGACACTTAAACTCATTGAAAGCTTGTTGGCATTGAACATTCCATTTACTAGGGCTCTATTTTTGGAGTAAGTGAAAGATCGGATCATATTTGTTGGCTAATTGGGATATGTACCTAGCTATATATTTCAGTTTCTTAAGGAAACTCTTTACCTTTGGTTAGGTACGAGGCAATGGAAGGTTTTGGATAGCCTTTAGCTTGTCGGGATCGACCTCAATTTATACTTCACTCACAATAAAGCCTAATCACTTACCAAAGGTAACACCATAAATGCACTTAGTTGGGTTTAGTTTAAGCATACATCTGTGTAGCTATTTAAAAAGTTTATGGAGGATGGCAAAATGCTCAATCTCTTTTGAGGATTTAACAATCATATTATCCATATATACCTCTATTTCTTTATGCATGAGGTCATGGAATAACATTACCATGATGTTTTTGAATCTAAAAGGTATAATATTATAACAAAAGGTACCCACATAGTCATTGTCCATGTCTTCAGGTGCCATTTTAATCTGATTGTAGCTCAAAAATCCATCCATAAAAAAAAAATTTTTTGTGGTATTATCTACTAAGACATCGATGTAAGGTCAAGAGAAATTGTCTTTAGGGCTAGCTCAATTTAAGTCTCTCTATTCTATGCACATATACACCATACTGTCTTTTTTAGGGACTGAAAGAATAGTGGTACCCATTCAGAATACTTAGTTACTTTGAAAAATCTGGCACAAACTACTTTACTTTCTCTTTAATCTTCAAAAGCATCTTCAATTTTATTCTTATAAATTTTTGTTGTTTGGATTTGTACTCAGGTTATAAGGGAAGTTTGTGAACCACTATGTTGGTATTTAGCTCAGGTATGTCTAAGTAGGGTCAAACTAATACATCCTGATATTCTTAAAGAAGGGTGATCAATTTGGTTTGAGTTGATGGGCTTATATTGGTTCTGATCTTGACCTTTTTTTGATCTTTCTCTATCTGTAGATTCATGGTTTCAATAGGCTTTTCATGGGGCAAGATTTGTTTCTCTTTTTGTTCAATTAGTCTCAACAAATTGGGTTACATGGTGTTTTTTTTCAAAATGGTATGGATTGGTTGCTCTAAATTGATTTCTAAAATCTTAGTATGAACATTAATGTTATTTTCACTAAAGAAAAAAACAATATGGGTGGAAAAATATACAAAGATAATAAAGAAAGTCTAAGGATCTAACAAAAAATATAAAGATGGACATAAGGGATGGAATGCAAATGCTTAGTCATTTTTATTAGTCATGCTTGATAAAAGTATTCATGTAAAAGGATCTTATGATGCTCTTGGGTAGAAACATGTAGCTTTACTTTGTAGCATTACTTCAACTTAGATCCAAACAGTATAGGAATCTCTGTTTCAGTCCAAATGCTTGGAACAAATCCTAGAATGCATAGACTAATTTCATGGTCCATTGCTAAGGTTCCCAGCTCATTGATTGCATTAATAAAGAAGACTTCAAACACCTTGCTTATAATGGCCATTACATTGCTAGGGCTAATAATTCCTCCCTGATTTGAATTGATGTATCCTTTTGGATGAAAACTTTCTCATAGCAGTGGTAGCACCATTGATTTGTATTCCAAATCTTAACCCTTTAGATGAGCCATTCTCATTTCCTATGCTTTGTGTGCTTATTTTTTCTATTGCTGGGATTAGGCTTGAATCCTAAACCTCTTTTGTCAATTTTATGGGCAACTTTCAAAGCTTTAAAAATTCTTTGTAGATACTTTCCTAGTCTCTTTTCAACTTATGCATTCTTACCGATGGTTCTCTAAAGACCAATGTGAGTGCTTTTTAATAGATAAAGCTCAACTATTGGTGACCCTTCTTTGATCATGTCTGCTACCAGAATAGAGGATACTTGTTTCTTGTCATACAAGAACTCAATGCTTTCTTTTTTGTAAGGTCTTTTTTTATCTTTTCAACCTTACTTCTAAATTCTGCTTGCAATAAAATTTGCCAGACTAGGTTCATTAGTGTCTTGATTTGCTCTATGTTATTTATGATTTCAAAATCGTCTTTAATATCGATTACATTCATGACTGATTTGGTATAAATTTGAGATGACCTAGTTCCAACATTGAGTTTCGACCATTGTATAGCCTTGATTACATATTTTCCTTTATCTCCAGAGATAGCCCTTTTAATGGGGTTGGTCTTTATAGACTTATTAATCATTCCACATAATATAACGACATCTGCAAAATTCCTTGGCATGTTTCTTACTAGTTCCTTATAAAAAAGAGTCTATAAGGTACCAATGAACTTGCTAGTTAACTCTTTCTCTATCAATAAGAGATGGATCTGAGTAGTTTCTTCTAACTATCTCGAGCATATTGCTTGAAACTTTCAATTTTTTTTCCATTTTTAATAGAGAAAGATGATTTGAAGCCTAATCGGGTGCATGTTTACACTGATCAAGGAAAACACGAGCTAAATTTGTCCATGACTAAATTCTGATTAGGTCAAGCTCTATGTAGTTGCTCTAGTTAAACTGACCTAAAAATAGTGAATTAATACTTTCTCACTTCCTTCATGCTTGACCATTTTTCAATAATACATACGGATATGTGTAGTAGGGTCTCTTGTCCTATTGTATTTGTCACAATGTGATAATTGAACTTGGGTGGGATGATAAGGTTTGAAAGTAGGCCCAAGGATTTGGCATCCATATTTCTGAACATATCGCTTCTTTTTATAGCAGTGAGGTGTTTTTCTAATAATTTGTACTTGGTTTCATTTTCAATAACCTTAGCACACTTTGAACTAGCTATTTTTTCTTGTTTTATTTGCTCATCAATATTTAGAACTAAAGGATTTATTGGTGACAATCCTATATTTGCATTAAAATAACCCTGAGCCAGATGTGGTGTTGCCATAAGGTTTATATAGATGAATGGTTAAGCAAATGGGATTGGTGCTATTGCGAATAGCTATTCTTGGGATGGCTTTTCAAGAGTATTCATGGCCTCAATAGCCATATTCAGATTAACCTTAGAATTGGCTAAACCTTTGCCCTTATCAGTAGTATTTGCTTACTCTTTATCCTTTTAGGTAGTAGCCAATAGTTTTGTCAATTCAACAACTTGATTTTGTAGCTCATCAGTCTTACAAAGTATTTGCTCTTGAGCCTCTTGATGCATAACTTCAAGCCTCTCGATATGAGCCCAGTGACTGTTCTCTATTACCTTTTGACTCAAATAAGTATTGTATCATTGTTGGATGTTTGATTCCTTATTTTGAGGACCTTGCACTGTAGAATAGTGCCAGATTAGATTTATTATGATATGATAAGTATGATGTATGCTTAAATGAAGATGTAATCATATGCATGTGGAAATGTTATATAAATGGAAAAAACATGAGTAAACAAATTAAATCATATATGCAAATGCAAGAGATTCTTAGATTTTGGGAACAACTCCAAAATAAGTATCCTTCATTTAAACAAAGCATTAATTACAACCCATCATGTTTGAAAGCAACCAAATCGAAAAATATTGCATGCGATTGCATTATTTGATTAAAAGTTTTAGAAAGTTCAATATTTCTTGTCCACTATCTCCCATAGGAATAAAATCTCACCTTACAGATTTGGCTAACTTGACCATGTCTTTTGTTTTGGTTTGAACCATGCGAATCTATTTGATGAGGTTTTGGAGATGTTCTTTATACTTTAATTGAGTTTGGTTGATCGAGATCTAATTCTTACATAGTTCTTCGAAAGACCTTGATAATCTTTTGACCTGCTTTTGCTAGACTTCAAGGGCATGCTCTATTTCCTAAACCCTTATAGTTAAAGCTCCATTCTTATCCCTTTCTTTTTGAAAAACTTGTAGTCGAGCAACTAGGCTTTGTTTTTTGTAATAAACCAATGCAATTGTGCAATTATTGGCAAATTCTTTTGTAGTGGTCTTTGCTTGAGTCTTTCAAGCCTCTAAGTCATTGACAAAAGAGATAGGTTCATTTTTCTTTTCAGTTGAGGATTTATCAATTCCTCCATATTGTTTTGCATTTTAAAGTGCCACATAGTCTTTCTTTAAGGCCTAAAGATCTCCATTGAGGGCATTTTTCATCTTGATAATGTTGCATGTCTGCCTCTCTCAAACTTAACACTTATGCTCTCATTGGCTTTTTTCTTCTTGCAACTGACAAATTTCTTTAGTGAAAGTTGCTTTTTCTTGCACAATCTCAGATGGAGTGTTATTGGTTGAAACACAAGGGATTCCCTCAGCAGGCGATAGTATAGTGTCCTTAATTGTTTAGCTATCTAATCCTTGTAGGCCAACATTATTATTTTCTCTTTTTGCAATATGATATCGTAGGTTTTTCACCATGCAATAAAGATCTTTAACACTTTCTTTGTGTAGCCATCCCCGTGCTATTCAAAATCTAGTGCACTAAGCTTGTGATTTATAAGGACAAACTATTAATAATTCCTATAAAACCATGAGTAGGGCAAAACCGATGCTTTCTCATAATCTATCAAGAGGCACCTAATGAAATGGCTTGCATTTATACGTAATTAGGCTAGTCCAAGTCACTTTATTAGCATTCAAATCTTAGAACTTTGAATCCATTGATCCTTGGTGGTACTTTATGGCCACTGCTTGTCCAACTTGGTGAAAGGACTAAAATTTCATATATAGAGCTATAATGGTCTTTTACCTAAAAAATGATTGAGGAGCCATACATACAACATTAATTAGCATCCGATGAAGCGTGCCTTGCCTTTTTTTCTTTTGAAATTTAAGGATTAGATAGTCTTTGCTAGGATGGAAGAAGTAGGATTGATGCTACATCTTAGCTTCGATCAAATATCTACCATGGCAACCTCTTTGTGTGCCAAGCCCTTGAAAAAAATGATTAGACCATAAATTGGAAATGTAAAAATGTCCTAAATCTTCTTCTTGCGTAAGTAAGTACTTATGGTAGATTTTAATTATCCAATGTGACGTACGCACTTTCCCTGGTTAAAAAAATACGAGTCTACCTAGTGCTTTTAGATTCTGAGAATACTAGCCAACTTATTCTTCAGGGGTAAAGTTTTTGCTAACTAAAAGTAAATTTTATCGAAGTGAGCCCTTTTGAGATTAAACATAAATGCATACTTTTCTATAGTAAGGACTAGATCCTTGTAGTTGAAAGTGAATCCCACATATACATGGGATTCCATAATTGTATTATAGCATGCAATAATTTGAAATCGACTTTCATTTAGACCAATAGTGCAGTATCCCCATAATAGTTTGTGAATATTGCCTTATCGATCTCATCCCAACCATTCTATACATTTCTCAACTCCTAATAATTAGTTGCCTATAAATGCTTTCAGCTTGCTCTAGGATCTTTGACATATATTTGGGCCAAAAACTATCGCCACTCAATTTTTTTCCCTTTTTAACTCAACCTTGACTGTCTCAAAATCCTCGAAACCTTCAGCTAGTGGTTATGCCATGTTAACATTCTTGTCCATGGACATTGCCCCTAGAACTAACAATCTTGAAATGATATGACATGATGCATGTTACAAAGGCAACAACTAAAGAAACACAAAGATAATAATATGCTAAGGATGAGAAATAAATCATAGAATAAAAATGCCCGATGGCATCATGTTGCCTTAAGGCTAGCAAAGGGAAATTATAGGTATTTTCATTACGCCTATAATCTTGCACTTATGTGGATAGCATACCAGCATGTCTAGGATAGGGGTGTCTTATTGGAATGAAATTAACACTTAGGATAATAATAATTTGCTCGTCACCATATAATTACATGCTAATCTCAAGCCATCCATCAATCGGATAGTATACTCACTTGTTCAGTGTTTACTCACAATGAGCTAGCCTGGTGCCTTTAAAGATATTATAAAGGACATAGACATTTGCTCAATATTGTCTATTGATTGACGGGCTTCAAGCTATTGGTTAGATAGCATAAAAACTTAGCTAGATGGGTTTCATTTCCTAAAAGGCAATATTGGCCTCAAATAGGATACCAAGTGACAATATTCTAATGTTATCTCTTATGGAAAAGGGAAAAAGGCATTAGCTATCAATTGGACAACATAATAGGATGCCCTAATGGCATTATTACAATGGATGGCATGATTCAGGGCGGGAGAAATGGCATTAGTGATGATGAATAACTCACTAAAAAATGATAAAAAGAAGTGATAGGTAAGAAGTGTTTCCTTGAATGTCTAATTCTTTGGGTCGACCTAGCAACACTTAAGTATGGCCTAACATAGTTTTATCTCTTATGGCTGACGATATAGAGTTAAGTTGACTTTAATGGATTCTCAAATTACTCTTTCATCAGGTCGGATAGTCAACGTATCTCTATCCTAGGCCTATTGTAGGCTTGGCAAAACAGTTTGATTCGAGTGAATGCATTTTTCTATGCCCATATAGGTATAAAGAATACCATGGAAGCATAGGTACTTTACACTTCGAAAGATATTGCTAGCCCACAGGTAAAAAAAAGATACCATAGAGGAATTTAGCTTACTTCCACTTAATCGTAGAGTTATTCTCTCTCTAATAAATGTATAGTCGAGAGTTTAATGTCGATACAAGTATGCAGTGTGTGTCAAGGAAACAATCAAACCTTTTCATTTTACTCCTTACTAGCATTATAATAGAACCGTTGTATTCATTTTTTGGGTTAAAAAAAACCCTAGTAATCATGTGAAACACAAAAACACAGAGAATGATGGCAAGTAGATGTCATGTATAAAGAAGGTAAAGAAAGAGGATTACAAATAAATAATTAAATCCAGGGAAATTGATAATCAGACAAAATCTTTAGTGGAGTTGCCAAGCTATCGCAACATAGCCCTCATGGATGTGCTATGACTTAAAAAGAAAAAAGAAGGTAAAAGGAAGGGGTGATCTCTTGATTAGGAATTGGTTTAGGCTTGATGGAGTGGAAGTCAAAAGGAGGATCATTAGACAAATTGCTCGTCCAACTATTCTTGGATGGCCATTACAAAATGACCATGATTTAGAATCCCTACTAATCATTTTGGGCTATGTATGATTGGATACCCACTAAAATCGATGATTTTGAGTTACAAAACTCAAAATTCTGATTTTATGAACTGCAAATACCAGCGTTTGTTTTAACAAGGCCAACGAGTCAATTATGCATAGGGGAGGATTAGCACCCATTTTTTGTCTAAAATTAGTACCATCTAGCTATAAATTATCGAAGCCTCAATTTGCTTTAGTTTTTTATATGGTCATTATTTATATGTAATCCCCTTCTTATAAATGCAAATTTTTTAAATATTAAATCTAGGTTTACATGGTAAAAGTTTAATTAATATCTCTCTCTATAACCTAACAGAGAGGAAAACATAGAGGGTTCAATAAAGTGAAATAAGAATTGATTTATAGTCTATGTCAAGCATTAAGCAGATACAAACGTAAAATATTGCCTTGAATTTTATGAAATTTGATTTTAAAATCATGGATTTAAAATCATCATGGAAGAAGGAAACATGTTGGTAAAGCATAAAAGTGCATGATAAAAATTGCATTATAAATTAATAGATAGACATAGAAAATGAGAGACGATCAGGATGTACCTTGTAATTGACCTCGGCTTTTAAAGAATAATTAAATTGGAAATTTTGAGACATGCTTGGATTTGATGGTCGACTTAGGCATAAAAGGTTTGACAGAAGGTCCAAAGAAGCATAAGGAAGAGAAAACTAAGGTTTTTTATGTAGTTTTGAAAAATGAGGTTGGAGTATCCCCTTAGAGAAAATACGATTAAAGAATCCCCTTAAAAAAAGTGGGGTTAGAGTATCCTCTTAAAAAGAAAGATTTTGCGTAATTTTTTATATATTTTTAGAAAAATAGATCTTAGAATTAAAACCTAATATTTTAAATAGAGGAAGAAAATTAATTTTGAAAAGTATTAGGATCTTGATCTGAACCTAATGGCACCTATGTTAAGATGCATGACTCTATGGGGAAATAATTGGAGGCATTTAAATTTATTTAAATGACTTAAATAGGTGGTCTAGGAAAATTTACGTAGGTTTAAAAAAAGACAAGGAACAGAATCGTGCTATCAGCTTTCCCAAATTTATTTTGGATTGGTCCAAAAGTTTCTAGTCACAAACGAGATATCATTGGAAAAGTAACTTAGTAAGCATTAATGTAAATGTATATTGAAAATCGTAGAAAGTCATTTTCTAGGAGGAATTAATTTTTGAAACTAAGTTTGAGTAAGTGTTTACAACAAATACAAGGAAAGGGTGCTGTGAACTTTAAAAAATCACCTTAGACTTATTCAGAATCATTAAATTGCTAATGATACCTTTCCAAAAAGGACTTTTAAAAAATCTTAAGGAAAAATATTTTAAAAATCCAAGAATATCGTTTGATAGGTCAAAATTGCCTAAACGGGACCTTATTCATTGATTCTAAGGGTTCTAGACAATGAAGGTTCGATGAATCATAATTTGTGCATTCAAAATGATCTAGGAGCAAATAGCTATCTTCGAACAGATAATTCAAAGCTGTTTTAAAGAAAAATGTCAAAATGTTCCAAAAAAATCATTTGGAGTCTAAAAATAATTTTTCAAATTGGGATCGCTATGTTGCTAGTACCAAAAAAGGGATTTCTTCAAGCTAAGGCTTTTATGGTCACGTGTCAAGGTGTTTGATATGTGAATGTCCAATCACTAAGGTCCACAGTAGTGGAGTAACAGACCATCTACTATCCACACCAGCTACTAAAAAGCATGTCACTGAACCATCTGCCATCCATGCCAACTACTAGAGAGTAGGTCGCCTAACCATCCACTCCATGTTATGATAGGCTTAAAACAAAGCTTAAACTAAACACTTGAAAACATTTTTGATTTTAGATTAAAATCAAAATTTATTTGGTGTAATAAGGCCATGAATCCAAACATTTGTGCTTGATTATCCCTAAGATTGGTGAACCAATATTTTGAAAACATTGAATCCATGATAATCCCCATTGATTAAAGGTACCATGGACTTAACTTGGCATTTTCTTTGATAACAAATTTTTGCCAGAATCATAGTGGAATTTTAACAAACATAATGAGCTAAACTAAGTAAAGATATTAAACATGATCAAACATTCAAAACAATGACTTATCCATGCGTTTCAATAAGAAAATCCTAGTGAAAACGTAACCAAAGGCGTGGTCAAGATAGAGATATGCTAGGATGAACATTTACACATGAAATAAGCATGTAGAAATGAAGAAAGCATGGAAAAATGCATAAATAAGGGTTGTTTCAATGTCAACAAGAGATATGACATTTTAAATCATCAAAATAACATTAAGGCATAAAAAAAGTCATTAAAATCCTAAGGTAGCCATAGATAAAACTAAGAGTAAGAAAAACAATTTCTCTTGCTCAAAAAATAATGGATATGGCTAAACCTAATCACACCTTACAAATAGGTGTCATTTATTATATATAAGTGTCGATAAAAATAAGTCTTGAGTAGTTTAAGTTAAAGGCATATTGAAAGTTTTGTTTAATTGCACTTTAACCCTTAATCTTAATTGAACTATTCAATTATGTCCTTAAGAGATTAATATCTCTACAATTTAGTCCGATCCCAATCATAAAATCACCTTTACGTGTGATCTGTTAGGCTCCTAATATGTTGGCAATACATATAAATTAATTTGGTTAAGAATATTTATATTTATAGACCATAAATGACATCTAGCAATGCATTATGATACCTATATGTCGAGAGAGTTAAGATGATTTTGACAAGCCTTTCAATGTACAATATGTGAGCATAATTTGGTTATCATATATCCAGAAAAAAACAAGAGTATGGATTATATACTTTTATCCCTTTCCATATTAGTCTTACAGCTTAAAGGTGTTAACTCCGTAATTAATATTGCTTTGTCTAAGGACTTCTAAGTTAACACCGGCTAGGAATAATCAAGATATGTCCCTTTATATCACTTAGGGTGATAAATCCTCTTTCAACCACTCATTTGCGTTACCTTAGGCATCCGTTAAAATGGACCCAATTATGATGATCTCCAGGTATGTTAATTTACATATAAGGTGACCTCGTGGCATAAGTTAAAATATTACTTACATTACTAACTCATAAGAGTATTTCCATAAATACTTAAGTAAAATACCAAATGAAACTCTTGTAACGAGTCATATTTAGTGAACTTGTTGCCATTACAAGCACCCATATGTTATCCTTAAGAATCACTATATTTCAACTTATGAGATTAGTTGCATGCATTATATGCATAGAGGCATAACATATGCTACTCTTTGTGCATTGCCAATGCCTTATCTTGATAACATGATTATTTTAAATAAAGAAATACCCTTTTGAATGAGTAAAATTGAAATTTTCAAAGTTTCATGAAATAAAAACTTTCATATTCCTTTGGCTTTTCTGGTAGGATGTGAAATACATTTTGATTTCCAAAGTGTTTAAATAAAGATTTCCGTAAAAACAAAATAATAAATTTTTTTGAAATACGTGAATTATGATTAAATAAAGGGAACCAAAACCGCTTAAAAATCAAGATTTTTGTTAGCATGTAATTAATAGCCACTTATTTACGGGCATTGCAAAAGGGACACATCTCACTCTATATGTAACAGACTCTCGAACACTTCTTATATGATCTTTGGTTAGTCAAATCTTGGAGTTTGTTTTTGAGTGTTTTGTGACCCTTAAAAGACGAACTCCGATGAGTGAATAATCTCACCTAAACAAAATTCATTAGTAGGGTGACTTCAAGTCAAATGATTGTTCTATAATAACCATTAATGGTTGAGTATAAAATTCAATCCCACAACCAAGCCTCAATGCAAAAAAAAAAAAAAAGAATTATCCATCCTAATCTAACAGATTGGCTTCACACTAGGCAAGTTCCGATACTATTTATTTATGAATTTATTCAATTTCGTAATGACACTTAATAGTAAATTAGATTGTGTGATCTAATTAAGAATTTTGGTAGGGAAGAAAAATAGTGTGAGAGTGACTGCATTGTGGTTGTGGTATTGTCATTTTTTTTTTTTAATGTTTGATTTGTAGGCAATTGGATTCTTTTTAATATATCCACCGCAAGAGACGAAATGGCAGTGCAAAGACTAATACTATATTTGGATACATAATAATGATGGAAAAGAAAGTAAATGAAAGGAAAGGGGAAAATAAAGGAAGGCTGAGGAAAATAAAGGAAATATAAATTTTTTTGTTTGGATAGCTTCTCTTTTCTCTGAGTTTACTCCAAATTGAGATTTATAAAAATTGAATATTTTAAGGAAAAGCAAGGGATACTAAGCTTCGCTCACTTTCCTTTAGGTAAAAATATTTTTTATTCTGACATGGAAGAGGAATCCTTTTCCTTACCCTTATCCAAGCATAGGGTAAAAAAATCCAAGGTCATACTAAAATTTCTCATTGGAAAACAATTTTTCAAGATCTTTGTCCTTTAGACAGAATACAATACAATACGAAAAAAGAATAATTTAAATATATTACATTTTTTTTTCTTTTTTAGTGCATGGCATCATAGTTAGCCATCAATCAGTATACAGCACCAAAGTAGACAAGAATTGGTCTTGCTGCATCTCCTAAAACATACGATCTATGGATTTAAAGGTTTTCCTTTGCTTTCTTTGTCTTGAATGTTCACAGGAAGATGGTATATACGTACATACATGCATACATAATTGGATTTGATGTAAGTAGCAGCAGCTTATCAGCCCCAAATTAGCAACAGTTGCGTCGGACAATCCAGATGCTTGCATATGTTTTGGATTTATTAGGCTTTAAACCCTACTGTAGCTATGCAATTAAATTCTCCATAATCCATGAGTCTCACAAACTGTTCTGGCATGGCCCCTTTGTTTTGGTTCTTCCTAAGTGGGCAATGGAATTTTAATATCATCTCGTTTTGTTTCAATGCCTAAAATATTTTCGAAGAACAAGATATAGGAAAAAAAATGTATTCTAATATATACAAATATATGTATCAGACAAAAATATATATGATTCAAGATACAACTTTTTTTATATAAGAAAATTCTTATCTATCCCAATTTCCATTAGCACTGACTAAAGACTAATGCAATCTTAATTTGAACCCAGATTTAATCCAGCAAAGTGACCATACATGGTAATGGAGGCATGCATGCATGCATGCAAATATTCCAATGAAAGTAAATCTGTCACTGGCCTGCAGCAAAAGCCTCAACAGGGAAACTCTTGGTAATGCCAGCAAGGCTCTTTAAATGGAACTTACCTGGATATTTATCATTAATGGTGATCTCATTCACCGGAGGCCATAGCATCAGCTCCTTGGCCTTCACTCCCTTGAGCTTCTTCCATTTTTTCTCTCAACAAAGCCGTTTCTCAGCGTCATAGCTCAGCAGCTTGCTAATCATCTTGAATCATGCTTCACTTTCTTCTGCTGCACAATCCACATTCAACCAGTATCTTTCACGTAACCCACTTCAACCACGTTGGCTAGAGGAAGAAGCCCCTCCGGCTCATGCAAAAGGGTAATTGCCAATTTCATTCCTTCGTTGTGACCTTTCTTCACCATGCCTACTTCCTTATTATTTGCCATGTTACAATTTAATCCCTCAGAACTTGATTATCTAACTTTTGAAGATAGCTAGAAAAAATATATGAGGGATTGTTGGAGCTTGGAGTTGGGGGAAAAAATTATACTACATATGGAGTTTTGGAGACAAATGTGGGACAATATTAGCGGGGGGAAAAGCAAGTATTGATGCATTGAAGTATTCGTCCTATGTATTACATATTCAACCTATTGTATTTGTTCTATATATACTCTCACATAATGCTTCTTACCTTTTGTCTACATGCTTTTGTCTTAGACAACGTAAAATTGATTATGAAGTACCCATAACAAATTTCAAGTACATAATCGGCTATAGAATCTTCAATGTTATTCTTCCATTTATAGCATTTGATTATTATTATTATTATTATTATATTGGGGGATTGAAATTTTTTGTTTTCTAAATAGATGGTTTTAAATTTATTTTCTTTAATAATACTCCAACTCATGTCATTGTCATATCAAGTCAATATCAAATCTTTTAGTGTAATTTATTTTTTAAAAATAAAAAATTTTAGAATTTGAAACATAATAATACTTTAAGGAATTTTATGGTTAAAATTACGATTATGATTTTTTTTTCAATTTTAGAGTTATAGGAATTACGAACATATTAGTAATACTAGTATATTTTTCTTTGAAAGCAACATAGATATATGTGTTGCATTAACATTGACCGCTTAATTTTTCTATCAGATTTGATCTTGGTCTATTTGATATTGTTCCTTTTAATTCTAATTATAGATGTTTTCTTGTCTCTCTTTTCTTTTATGAACAAATCGAAGAATCTAATGGATGTAACTCATCCTTATTGGCTGCAATGAAACAGATGCTACTTCACGTAATACATTCGGTCAATGTCCCATTCACTGCCCTTCATCTAACTGCTTTACCCAAGCAGTCACTATTATCTTTTACATCAAGTTCTGCAAATATCTTTATAGTCATTTGCTATATTGTCTGCTTCGCCATATTTACAAGTGGACCATGAAAAAACAAATATGTTGTAGAAAAACAAAATAAAAACAAATATGCTAAAGAAAATCCTATTTGAATTATCAGAAAATATCAATGTTATAGAAAAACAAACTAAGTTCTGCTAATTAATTAAGAATATCCATTTTTACCAAAAAAATAATTCGACGTGATTGATTTAACAGAATTAATTAATTAGGAATGGTTTAGTGTTTTAAGAAAACTCTTAACATGAGAGTTAACTTTATTAGTTATTTGATGTTTCAATGGCAGTTTCCCGGATGTGCTATTCTATGCATACTTGTTAATTTTACCATTTAGTGAAAAATATTCAACCATTTATTCAATGTGTTAAAATTATAAAATTTAAGATCGACAAGAAACTAAATTTATCTTCTGATTCTTTTCCACATTTTCGTACTTCGCAATTTACGTTTTTTGATTTACCAAATCAAGGAACTGAGAAACAAAACAATTGTATGTGATAATCTTTCAACTTTTGTTCCATTTTTCAATGTGAAATTTAAACCAAAATAAAGAAGCTATGCAAACTAGCCAGGTCATCTTCTATAAATTCAGTCTGACTCTTTCACACCTTGGATAAGCTTTAAATGAAAAGGAAGTTTCTTTTGAATGATTATTTTGAGCTTCAAATCCCGACTCTTTGACCGTCGTTATAGCCTTCTTTTTAGGACCAAACTTTGACCTATTTCAAACAAGTATAGTGGCAAATATCAAAACTTAAAGAGTTTAAAATTATGTTGCTTTCATCTTGCATTTAGATGTACTTCATTAGGTGAAAAGGGGGAAAGATGAATAAAGGAGGGTGGAAAAGTGGAAATAAAATGAATCTTAAGTGTGCTTCATTAGAAAAAAAAAAAGTGAGAAGAAAGAAAATAAGAAAGATTGTCATTTTCACATCTATTAACAAAAATAAATAACTTCAAATTGAAAAAAAAAGGGCAAAAAATTCAAGTGGTATGAGTCAAATGCATATATTACAGGATTATCCATAGTTCCTACATTTTATTTTTTTATCTTAATTTACAAAGGGTATAATGGTAAAATAATATGGTTTTTATTTTCTTTTTTCTCATTAATCCTATCATGCAATTAGAGGAAAGAAAATTATATTTTTCTTTTCATTTTTTTATCTTTTTTACCAGGCACATGAATGGAAAGAAAAATATGTTTTCCATGTTTTCACTTTTCTCCTCTTATAATTTTCCATCTTTCCAAATTTATTTCCACCCTACCAAGCAAAGCCTTAAAGAGGTACTTGGTTGGCCGGAAAAGTGGAAGGATGGGCAAACGAGAGTGGAAAATGGAAATAAAATAAATTTTGAGTGTGCTTAATTAGAAAGAAAATGAGAGAAAAGCAAATAGGAAAGACTATCATTTTTCACACTTACTAAAAAAAACAAATCACTTTAAATCGGAAAGAAAAGTGAAAAAAAGAGAGTAGCGTGAGACAAGTGTGTATAATTACAAAATTATCCATAATTTTCTAGCTTTTGTTTCTTCATTTTAATTAACAAAGGGTATATTGGTAAAACAATATAATTTTTATTTTTTTTCTTCTTATTTTTCAGTCATACCATGCAAATGAAAGGAAAGAAAAATTTTTTTTTTTCACTTTTCCATCTTTGCAGCTAAACACATCAAAGAAAAAAAAAGAATTATGTTTTCTATCTTTCCACTTTTCTCTTGCTCCAACATTCCAATGTTCTAAATTTCTTTCTACACTACAAAGCAAAACCTAAATATAAAAAGCAAGCATGTTTAAATTGGGCTTTGTTTCAAGATAGATGTTATGTAAGTTTAAGCTTTTTATATAATTTTCATACTTTTTCATAATAGCTGTCTTTTGTAAATGATTTGGATTGTTTTTAGAGTTGATTATGAACATTACTTTTTTTTTTGTGTTCTCATAGCCTAATTAGGATGATATATTCATACATAGTTTTATGACACTAAACTGAAAAGTATTGTTTAGTCTTTCAATACCATTTTTTTATCTCTAAAAGAGAAATATAAGTGTTTTGTTTTTGGAATGACAACATTTCAAAAAGATTAAATGGCTTATGTTATGATGGTCTTCCTTCTAAATTAAAGACAAAAGCAGAATTCAATAAGCTTTAGAGAGGATATATTGCATCACAAGATTTGATAGAGAGAAATTTAATCATAAATTTGGTTTGGCAATATCTAATAATAATGCAATCATCAATTATTAAGTTTATTCGCTTGATGTCAATGTAAATCTCAAGCTGAAAATTCTATCTATTCATCTTTTAATCAGCAATGTTGAATTATATTTAGACGTGGTATCAACTTCATTCATTATGCAAAATGTTAAAGTCAATCCATGGATTTCAACCACTTGCTTAGTACCCACAGAAGAAAATGATGCCTTAGTTACTCATACTAATGCACACCTTGCTAATCATTCAGTCTTACCAAGTAGTGAATCTACCATGCAAAAGCAAGTACCCATCATTGGTAATATTTAATTTTTAGGGTATGGAACGTTTAGCCTGCATGATAAAAATATGTGTAAATATGATAACAATAGTGTAATGGGTTTAATTTGAAACCAATGTCATGTTTAGGGATATGAATATGGATAACAGAGTGCTTAAAGAAGAAAATAATAAACATAAAGAGCAAGAAGATTTTTAAGGTGTTGAAGATGCTGAAAAAAACATGGCTATTAAAAGTCCTATTGCTTACAAATATCTAGAAAGAGTCAGCTTAAAAACAAACACCAAGAGTTTAAAGGTGCAACTTCAAGGGCCAAATATAGCATTCTTTAAAAGTATTAATCTAGTTACCAATGCTATTATAAATAAATAAACACCATAAACTCAAACTATTGCTTAGAGTCTTAATCATGAATTAAGAAAAATTTTTAATTTTCCGAGATAAGGCAAAATTAAAAGTAGTTTTACAATTATACCTTATTAAGAGATAGCAAAAGTATGAAGTAGTGGAATAAAAAAATATAGGGCCATTGAGATGTAAAAGAAATCTTAAAAGTGGATGCAAATGGAGGCTTTATATGTACCAATATAAAAAGCATGAGTTGTTTGGGATTACTCAATATGGTGGTCCTAATAAATGTACCTAACTAAGGTGAGCCATGATCAACCACAAATAAAACTTTAATTTATTAGCATGTCAGATTGAAAGCCAAATGAAAAATTAAGCTTTGATTACGATTGTAGATTTAAATGCCAAGTGAAAAACAAATTTTCTTATGATGTTTTATTTGCAAAGATGCCATACAAAATAGAAGGCCATAACAAAGGTGTTTATTGATTCAAACATATCTTATAAGTGTTGTATATATTTATGGTTGCACTTTATAAGCTAATGGGGCAATCATGATGTGATAATTTGAATAGTTGTGAGATTATATTGTAGACACTTATTTTTGTCTGGGCCTCCTGAATGACGTTCAAAGAATAACAACCATCACCAAAGCCATTTGCTCATGCCCAAAATTAGCATAAATTATCCTAAACCAAGGTAATGTGATCAAGGAGCCAAAATTTAATGTACATTGCAAAACATGTCAAAGGTATCAATAATCACCTTAGGGTATCAAAACCTTGGCTCCCAACAATCAAAATTTTTAAATACTTTGGTTAGGATCGATACCCATAACAATATATGAGCTTGGCAATATTGAATTTTTTTTAGGCATAATGTATAAATAATTTTTCAAAACACATTGATACATTAAGCAAAAGTATTAATACCTCATGATAGGTAATGATACCTAGGTGTTAAAATGAGAAAGCTGAGCTATTTATTTCAAAACTTTCATTGACATGTTTCCACTTTATTCCCTTGTTTATTGCCGAAATATTGATTAAAGCCATTACATGTTAGACTTTATTTTAAATGAAAGTAGGTCCAATTATGGATTATTTTAATTTAAGGTCATATTTCATTTTAATACATTTGGGCTTTAATTTTTTTAAAATTTACTAAAGGTGGCCAAAAAAATTGAAGGATGACAAAAGAGAGAGGCTTTATAGCCTTTTGTTTCTCATTTTATAACACATGCTCACTAATCTTAACCTATAAATTCCAACAAAGAAAAAATTTAAAAATGAGCAAAAAGAAAAACAAAGAGCCTTGGAAAAAAGTAGAAAGGCTAAGGAAATCTTAAATATCTAAAGCTTTGAGTTATAACATTCATCTTTTTTTTGTGATTATTCTTTATCAGGCCTGTTTAACAATCTTAGTTCACCTTTTACATGTTTCGACCATGTTCCTTTATGAGAGTTCCATGCATTTTTTTATTTCTATGACTTTGGTATGCCTATTGAATATTTTGTATACATCTTGATGATTTAGAGTGATTAAAATGCCTTTCATGCTCTTTAATGATTTTAGATTGCTTTATTTATCCATATTGATGTGCTTTGCCTGATGATCTTGGCAAATATGAGATATTTCCTGCTATGTTGTTCATTTCTTATGTTACGACATGTTTTTGGTGATATATGCTATCTAGGATGCCTTCGTTATTACATGTTTGATGAAATGCTTGTATGTTCATGCCATAACGTGTTTTTGGTGATATGTGCCATTTGGTATGCTTTAGTTAATAACATGTTTGATGAAACGTATGATTAATTGAATGCAAAAATTTGACTTTAAAAACCCCCAAGATAAGTCATGGTTAGTTTAAACAATAAGTTAACTATGGATTATATTTTTTCTATCACTTGATGCTACGAACTAGGGATTATAGATACCTAATTTCATCTCGGCCCCTTTTCTAATAATCCTAATTATCTGAGACTAAGAATCTAGCAGCACCCTAGCAGAGGTCAACCTTTGTCAGGTGGACTAGGCATTTTTACAACTTATTCAATCATGCCTAGGCAGTTGTACATGTATGCGTCAGAAAAAGCACAGTTTTATGCGTTCTAGAGAATAAATCTTTGATAAAAATGATGAATATTCAAGAAAAAATTTACTTATTAAATATTTTCATGATAAATTTTGAAATTTATTTTTGTAGATGATATCATCATTAAATTTCCCATTTTAAAAAATTTTTGAGATTTTTTTTGTAAAAATTTAGGGAGTCAATTGTTATATATTTTTATTGACATTCATGTAGTAGTTTTACTATATGACACTCTAAAAAATCAAAAATATTAATAGAAGAATTTATATTGGCATTTTAAATAATGAGGTGCTAAGTTGTCAAATCTATATGTTAATTTTGAATTTTTCATTGTACCACAAGCATTCTACTGATGAATTTTTTTTAATAAAACTTGCTTCAAATTTCAATTTTTTTATCTTTATTATTTCTACCAGTTAATGTTTTGATCAAGGCATTGAATTCAGCTCATTTTTTCAAATTAAGATTTATTTTTTAAAAAAATGTTCATTTTTAAAATACAAAGTTTTCTATCCTGTAAATTTTTTGGAAGAATTTTTTTAATTTTAGAATTTTTCTAATTCTTCAAACACTTTCATTAATTCATATTAATTCAGTTTTTGAAACTCTAATTTTTTTTATGAGTTTTTAAGTTTTTTAACTATCTTTTTCTTCCGTAAAGAATTTTCTTAAAAAGTTTTATGAGTTTAGAATTTTTAATTTTCTATTTCTTATACATAAAACTTCTCAAAAGTTTCCTTTAGAGCTCAACACCTGGATTTTTATAAGAAAATTTTTTTTTTTTTTTGTTTTTGGGCCAAATATCTTTAATGAGCTTAAAACTTACAAATTTTGCTAATAGGCCCAATAAGCCCATTTATTTATAAAATAGCAAACAAACCTACCAAGCCCATTTTTGATTTTCTACCAAGCCTATTTCATTCTCTGCTTGCCCATTTAGATTTTACAATAAAGCCTAATAATGTTTTCTCTCTCTAAAATTTTTATTAATTCTTTTGGATCTAAAATTTTATATAAAAATTTAATTGACCTTTTTACGTAATTAAATTTGCAAATGAATTTGTCAATTTATAACTTTTAATTTCTTACAATTTAATCTCTCCATTTCATTTTTTCATAAAATTTATGATTATAATTTTATTTATTCATACATTTTTGAAAATTTATCTATATTTATATTAATTTTAGAATTTGATAATTAAATTATACAAGAATTAATTTAATTGGGATTGACTTTTATCATTAAGGTTAATATTATCCTAATTATCATGAAACCTAAGCTTAGGTTGCATAACTCATGTATTAGGTTATTGACTAAGATTTGATGACTAATAAAAAAAGACAAAAATAATTAATAAAGCCTTATCAAAAAGCCAAAAAAGTCTAAAAAGTAATAAAAATAAAAATAAATAGAAAAACATCAAGGCTATTCGTCCAAAAGGGATTTTATCCCTTTTACTTGAACCTTTCCTCTTTACATAGGGGGAGGATGCCTTCATTTACAAGCTTGATATTGGCATAAGCAAAAAACAATAAAAAAACACAAAAATTTCTTAAGTTTTTCAAAAATTTTCAAGGTATTTCACTTAGATAACTCTTTATTTTCCTTTATTTCAAGCTTGTTCTATCTTTTAGTGAGCTTTGTGACTACTTGGGCTCACAGATTTTAATCTATGTTGAAAGACCAAGTGTGAAAGCTATGATCAAAGTTTGTTGATTTAGTCGTTATATTACGTTTCTCTTCAAATTAAGTTGATTTTTGTTAACATAACTCATGTTTGTTAACAGAAATGATGTTAGTTTTATATGTATATATTTTTGTACTATTTTGGATTAATGTTGATATGTTCATTATTTATCTTGATTTCATGGATATTTAAGCTTGGTAGAAATTGATTTTGATGGTTATTCATGTTAGTCGAATATGGTGGTTGCCCTTGATGGAATTTTTATGCTTGATTTTATGGTAATTTGGATTATTTTGTTATATTTTGAACTTACAGGGGCCTAAAAATAATTTTCCAAAAATTTTTAAGGCCTCCGAAGGGTATTTTCGTATTTAGCCAAATTCATCAAGGGTGATTTAGTGATTTTTATATCTTTTAGGTTATTTTATAATTATAAAAAATGCAGGGACTGAATTACAAAAGTTGCAAAACTTTTTTCAAAGCATCCAAGCTTGGTTGAATCCATGTTGAGACCTTTAAGGGTGTTTTTCTTGCATTTTGACATGTTTTACGCATACAGTATATTTTTAGCCCTTTAAAGACTTTTTTTGTAATTTTACAAAGTTTAGTGGCTTGCTTGCAAAATTCAAAAAAATTGTTCCAAGGCTAAAGATATTTGGCCAAATGCTTCATGTGATATTTGGTATGTTTTCCACGATAATCTTGATGTGTTTCATATTTAATTTTGTATTCTACTTCATGTAAGGACCATTTTGCAAAGTTAGAAAAGTTTTAAGACCATTTAGTAAGGCCTTACTTTTTAAGGTAAAAAAAGTCATTTCTTATGTCAAATTACCTATTTAAGGTATTTTGGTCATTTAAACACATTTCTAGCATTTTTGGCCATTTTGGGGTTAAAATGTAATTTTAAAAAACTTAGGGACCTATTAGTAATTTTTACATATTAGATCAATTTTGATGTCTAAGTTACTCATCAAGGGTATAATTGTCATTTTATATCATTATCGAGTTTTTTAGGATATCGAAATACTTTTATGTTGAAGACTTTAGTGGTATTTTAGCAGTTTACCTTAGAACCAAGACCTTGATGATTAACGGGATACTTCTATGTCAAAGGTGCATAATAGGGATAGGTTTATCTTTCTATAAAGTTATTAAGATAGTTATATGTCAAAGGTGCATAGTAGGAATAGGTTCATTCAGTTATAATGTCATTTAGTCCTTTAGGTTATTAAGATACTTTCACGTTTAAGGCATACTTTAGGGACATTTTAGTAATTTACTTCAAAATGAAGTCTTTTAAGGGTTATTGGGATACTTTCATGTTAAAGGTGCACTTTAGGGGACATTTTGATCTTTTCGACAAAATTTGAGTCTTACAATCTAGCTTTGTACTTTTTGCTGGAACTGGGTCTTAAGATAGATTTTTATTTTTTCTTGTAGAACTGAAAGTTTTAAAATTAAGGTAGTGTCTGCGAATTAAAGAAGAACATAAAATTTCTCCCAGCATATGGAAAAAGTTTTGCAGATTATTTTAATAATAAGATATCCTTTTAAAAGTGCGAAAATTGAGATTTTTGGAATTTTGTAAAAAAATAAAACCTTTCGCATTCCTCTAGCCCTCGATGTGGTGTGAAAGATATTTTGATTTAAAAACCTTTCATACTCCTCTTGCTTTTCGATGGGGTATAAAAAGAGGTAACGATAAAACCTTTCACATTCCTTCGGTTCTCTTAAGGAGTATGAAAGATATTTTGATTTTCAAAAATATTAAAATCTTGATTTTCTTGAATGGAATAATAAATTTCTTTTATAAAGTTTTATTTTAATATACAAGAATTATAATTAAATACTAGATATTGAAATCGAATAAAAATCAAAATTGAAGTTAACACATGATTAATAAGGTACAAATTACCAGGCACCATGAAACGGATCGATCCTTACTCGTGATTGTAACTAACTCTCGGACCCTTTCACATGATCTTTGGTATGAGCGTAGGTTTAGAGTTCATTTTCTAGGATTTTGTAATCCTCGAAATACGAGCTTTGATAGGTACCAATCTTACCTAGCCAAAATTGATTGGTGGGGACTCCAAAATAAATGGTCATTTCATAATGACTATTTAAGGTTATGTGAGTGAATTATTCATCTCGATGATTTAGGGTTATTCATCTCATAATGATTATTTACGTTTAAATGAGTGAGTTATTCATCTCGATGATTAGTCCTAAAAAAGATAATAATAACATGGCCCTTACAAATAAAAAGTAAAGATATATTAACGTATATAGGAACAAAAGGTGCACCCACTTTCTAAGTCCAACTAGTCAAGATTCATATCCAGGCCACATTACAACAAGGGTATATTAAACTTTACTATGTTAGATTCATGGCTTGAAAAGGCCATAATAATCATGTTTCAAAACCATTTCAAGATGATTTTGGAGTTAATAAAATAAAAGCATTGTTCTAAACCCTTGAGTGATTAATAGTGGATGATATTTTAGGATATTTAGCTGCTATTTGAAGGTTATTATAGCCCTAGAAAAATGGCTTTTTCATGCCTCACGTATGCCTAATGTAGGTATTTTACAAGGGATTTGCTATGGCTAAAGGCTAAAGAGCATTTGAACGCCCAATGGCCATTTCAGGATCTTTAGTCAACTTGTCGCATGGTTAATGCATTGTCATGGTGCCATAATAGCTTAGATTTAAGATAGACTCACTAATTTTTTGTTACATACCTCCATGTTTGGACGTTTGAATGTTCAAGTCATAATTTGCACCTTTGTGACCAAAGCATGGTTCCCTTACATTGCAACTAGTGGCAATAGTAGTAGGTAGGATTAAAAAACTATTTTCATTTGCCAAATAATTTTTTGCAACTTTTTAAGGATTTTCATTCACCAAAGCATTGTACATGATTTTTGAAGTCCGCACGAGAAAGTTATGAACTTGTAATTGTATGCTATTTAGAACGTTTAAACCCAATGATAAGGAACAATGGCATCTCATTTTTTACTAATAAAAAGAATTTTTTTTGAATTTATAAATATTTTTCCCCAAAAATAAAATAAGTCAACTTTCAAATGATGTATCGCTTGTGACCTTTCATGTTCGGATGAGTCTATGGTGATTTTTCCAAGATCGCTACACTGATTCTCCAGTTCCAACTACCAATGCTTAGGAACGATTTTATGGGAATTTTTTGCTCTTTTTAGATGAAACCTCTTTAAGTTACCTTTCCAACAACATAACACTTGCTTTTTCAGGGTATGTTTAAGTCAACAATAAATTCAAAAAGTTTGAAATATGAGCTATCCCCTATTTTCTAGAATAAGACATAGTTCATGATTTTCATGTTGCCATACTTTTTAGGTGTTTAAACATCTTGAAATAAGATTGGTTTGTTTCCTTCGAAAGTTGTGACTCATACACAAGTCATCTAAGGTTCAACTTAAGGATTGTAAAAAAAATCAATTTAAGCTCTTTTAAAAATCATCTCTAATTTAAACCTTAATTTTCACCATTTTCTCAAAAATTTTATAAAAGTGCCTTGTTTTACAATAATTAATAAATCTTGCACTGATTCTCTATTACTTTGGTTTTCCAACCTCTTTTTCAAAATTCCCAAAAATTAAGTTTTTTTTTTTGTTTTCCTAAACTTCATTCAATATTTAATCAACTTTTATGCCTGAATCACTGTTTGAACCTAAGTTTGTTTCTCAACCATCAGTTGATTATTTCTTTGAATATTCAAAGATAATTAAGATATACATTCCAAATTAGCTCATTTTTCAAGCCTTGTATTGTTTTATGACATTTTTATGATAATTACATGATGTAATAATCTTTTTTTTTGTAATTAAAATGACAATGCATCCATATTGATTAAATATTTTCTAGAAACTAAATTAAGTTAATATTTTTGGATCAGGGCCTTATCTCGAGTCAACCACCAATTTAGTGGGGAAGATGTTGAAAAGTGTCTAATTTGAAAATAATCTTTTCAAACTGAACCTGGAAAATCATTTTAATAAAAACTTTATACATTGCCAACTATTGGGAAAGTAAGGAATTTCAGATTTGTAAAATTGAAGTTACTTGTTCCAAACTTAATTCAAGCATTTTAAGGATTATAATTAAATACCAAACTTAAAATCAAGAAACCTGAACCTAAGATAATATATGGCTAGATGGTACCGATTTAAATTGTCATGGGGATGCTAATCCTTTTCTATACATAACTAACTCTCGAACTTTATCTTTTACTTTGGTTTTGATGCAGATAATAAAATCAATCATTTTACAATGAATTTTTAAAATTTATAAGGATTAGTTTTAATAGGTTTCCAATCACACTTCACCAAAAAAATCAATAGTTACTTTAATTTCCCAGCTATTTTGTAGTAGCCATACTGGAAATGTCAGATAAGCAATTCACTTTGAAGAACTAGCCCTAACCCCAAAAACAAAAATAATTTTCTCAAAGTTGGATGTGCCAGTTTTAAGTAAGTTGTGACAATTTGCTTAAGGCGCTATTTTGTATTTTTTTTCAAATTAAAAGGCATTTAAGATTTCACATACAAGGTTCTTAAATAATTGGAGCTTGTTAATAGAAGTTAATTAATTACTAAACTCCTCTAAAGTGACTTATGATAAATGGGAAAAATGACAACCAAAAATGCTATAAATAAGTGGGAGAGTAGCCACATTAGATACATCCAATATATTTTCAAAAATTTTCAGATTTCCAAACACTCTCAAATTTTCTTTGAAGAAAGTTAAGGAAATTTCTTAGGAAAAACTTTAAAGGTACATTTTCTCATTTCTTTCCTTAGTAACTCGATTTCTATCTATGCTTCCTTGCTTGATATATGATTTAATTTGGCTTTGATGAGTACTCAAAGTTCAATTATTGTTTGGATCAAGCTTTAATTTTGTTTCAAATCTACCTATATGATTTATCTTCATTAATTTGCCTTTTGATCTATGATTTGTAATTTGATTTCTTTTCAATCATTTCTCCTCAACTTCAGTTGTGCTTGATTGCATTTTCATGCCAATTCATGATTTCATAACATTTCATGCATGATGGATTCTTTAATTTGGTTGATCTTGCTTCAAGTCTAGCGTATTTGTTAAAAAGGAGATTCAGTAGTTCTATATGGCCAAATTACTATGATGAGGTTTTTGCATTCATGTCATATTTAAGCCAATGTACATGAGATTTGAGCTAGATTTGGATGAATCATGATGAAATCAAAGCTTAGAAATTCTTGATATAGGTTTAGCCAAGATGATTCAACGTATCTTTAGCTTTACTTCATGGTCTTGCTTATGTAGATGTGATTTGAGCTAGATTTGTTGATTTGTTATGAAGTAAAAGCCTAGAATTTCTTATATTAGATCGATCATGATAATAGTATGCTTGATTTTGTGAATTTCTTTGTTTGTTGATGATATTAGGTTAGATTAGTAAGTGTTTGATGAAATGCTTGTTCATTAATATTGAATGTTGTTTGGCTAAAATGATCCTCCCAGAGATAGGCTAGGTTTGTTCAAGCAATAAGCAAGCTTTGATCCATGTTTTATCATGATTCTACATTGAAACATTGAGAATTAGTTTAGATGAATGTTAGTTTAATGCTACAACAAAAATATTTTCAAGTTGTTTTTAAGCTTGATTACAAAATAGTCTTTGATAAACCTTAAGGCATTATGTTTAGTAGGGTAGTTGACCTACTATTTAAGTGTTTTTGCTAGCATTAATAAGAAGGCATTTGAATGCCATGTGAAAGTTTAAAAGAAGTCTCTAAAAAAGAGAGGCAAGAGGCAATGAAAAGTGAGGCATTTTGATGCTTTGCGTGTGATTTCAATTTAGTCTCATAGTAGTTAGTCGTGGATGCCAAGCCATGTTCTTGCTCTTTAGTATTTGTATTTTTGTGTTATATTGTTTATTTTAAAGTCCTACTTATGGATATTTGAATGTCCAAAACACAGAATTTGAAGGTTAAACATGAATCCATAAAATTGAAGGTGTCTATTTCTTAGTTTAGCTAATACCACTTACAGTCAAGTTTGGTTTTAAAAATGTTTTGGTACCCATAAAATGATTTTATAGGTATATTAGGATAATTTTCAAATAAATTACATCAAGTTGTCTTTCCAATTACATATTATATGCTCAATTTCGAAGTCATTTTAGTTAGAAAAAAAATTTCTTTCTTCGTTATACAAATCCCCCATGTCTAGTGAATAGGATGAATAACATCCCATTTTAACTTATCAAATGTTTGCTTAAGAAAAATGTAGTATTTGTAGTTAGGCTAAATTGCAATGGCATATCGTACATTTGATTCCAAGTTCATTTGAATAGGTTATGAATGTTTCTTGGTTTATTGTTCATGTCTTTTATATCCTAGGATCAGACATGATTAAACAAATATTTCCACCTATTAAGTGATTTTCTAGTTATTTTGAACTAATTTGAGGTGAAACCTAATCGAGTTACCTTTCTGATGGTATCTCGTTTACAACTTTTGAAATCCATTTGAGTCAGGAAATAATTCAAGAAACAACAAAGGTTAAAGTTTTCCCCTGTTTTGGTTAAAGGTGTTGTTTCCAAATTTCATCTTGATGCTTTCCAAAGTGTTCGAATACCTTATAATAAATGCTAGCCAATTAGTTTTAGGAAAGCCTGAAGGTATTACATTGCTGAATGATAGGTTCCTAATGGCTCATCACAAGGCATAAAATTTCATGAAAGTTAATCCCAGCTTAGTTTTTTTCTTTTTTTTCAAATTTCATTTATTTTAACTTTTTCTCAAAAATTTTAGAAATTGTCCTATTTTTAATTAGTAATAGATTTTTATCTAATTTTCAATTATTTTCTTTTCCAACCCTTCTTTTGAAAAAAATTCTTTTTCCTTAGTTATTAGAACTTTGTTCAGTTTTCTTTGAAGTCATTTTTGCTTTGGACCATGACATGAATTTAAGTTCGTTTTTAACCATAATTTAGTTACTATCATAAGTATCCGAATATGTTATTAGGCACATTTCAAATTGGTCCCATTTATTATTTTTGCTTATATTTTTTAAACTGAGGCAATATTTTTGGATTAAAGTATTTTTTTTGAATCTTTTGTGATTTAGATAGGAAAGCTATTGGGATTTATTTTAATTTAGAAATATACTTTTCATACGTTAAATCCATTAACATTATTATCCATAGTGGGTACTTGATCCATATTAACATCATGTCTTTCATTATATCTCTTATGATGTGATATTGCTGTAATACGTGTTTGGATTTACGACAAGACCTTGGTTCCTTAGCTAGCGATATGGCTCCACTGTTATCATAGTAAAGTGGGACTAGATCAACAATGCTGGGAACGACACCAAGTTCAATAATGAACTTTTTCATCAAAACTGCCTCTTTTGTAGCCTCACATATAGAGATGTATTTGCCTTTGATTGTTAAATTTGTAGTTGTCACCTCTTTCAAATTTTTCCAACTAACTGTAGCTCTATTAAGGGTAAATACATAATTGCTTTATGACTTGTAGTGATCTCAATTTGATTAGAAGCTAGCATCAGCGTAGCCCCTAACTCAAAGCTCAACTTCTTTATAAACCAAAAAAATATCCTAAGTTCTTCGTAAGTAATTCAAAATATTCTTCACAGCAGTCTAATGACCTTCACTAGGATTGCTTTACTATTTGCTCTTGATACTTAGAGCATATGATACATCTAGTCTAGTACATAACATGGCATACATGATAGATTCTGACTGCCTAGGCATATGGAATTTCATCCATTCATGCCCTTTCATCTGATTATGTAGGACATATCTCTTTCAAGTAATGTATACCACAAACCATAGGGAAATTCCCTCTCTTAGAGTTTTCCATCTTAAACCTTTTATGAATTTTGTCTATTTATAGGGATTGGGATAATCCAAGCATTCGTTTCATTCTATCTCTATAAATTTAATTCCCACAATGAATGCCACTTCTCCAAAATCTTTTATGGATTGTCTAGATAGCTAGACCTTATTGGTTTATAGCATAGGTATGTCGTTTTCCTATAAGGAATATGTCACCAACAAATAGCAAAAAGAAAATGATTACTTGCTCGTTTGTCTTTTTATAAACATAAGGATTATCAAGATTCTTCTTGAAGCCAAATTCTTTAATTTCTTCATCGAATTTGTTGTTCCAACTCAACAATGCTTGCTTTAGCCCATAAATGGACCTCCTTGGTTACATACTTGATTTAGATTTGACTTAGATATAAAACCTTTAGGATGTGTCATATATATCTCTTCTTGTAGATTTTCTTTAAAAAATGTTGTTTTTACATGCATTTGCCATATCTCATAATCATAATAGGCTACTATTGCAAGCAAAATCTAAATGGATATTACCATGGCAACTAGCAAAAAAAGTTTCCTTATAATCAATGCGTTCAACTTGATTAAAACCTTTTACCACTAATATGGCCTTATACGTTTGTAGATTGCCTTCTACATTGGTTTTTCTCTTAAAGAACCATTTACACCCAATGCCCTTTTATCCCTTTAAGTGGGTCAACCAAAGTCCATACTTGGTTAACATCCATGGTGTCCATCTTAGACATCAATCCATTTCTCAGAATCAATGTCCAACATTGTTTCCCCATAAGTGGTAGGATCAGTATCACAAGGCAAGCCTTCGTAGACCATGAGAAATTTGTATCTCTTTAGAGTTTGCCTTGTCCTTTCTGATCGATAGAGTATTTGTGTCTCTTGAGCTTCAGGTTGAGCACTTGATACTAGAAACCTGGGCTCAGATTCTATAGGAATGTTTGTGGTTCTTGAACTTCTTCAAGGTTAATTTTGCTCCTATTAGTTCCTTCAAGTAGAAATTTTTTCTCTAAAAAGTGTTCATGTTTTAAGACAAATACCTTTTGCTCATAGGGATCACAAAAATGGTATCTAATGGTTTCTTTAAGATGCCTAACAAACTTAGTTTAACTAATTTTGCTCCAAGCTTATCAATCTTGCACGCTTCACTTAAGTAATGCATCCCCAAATCTTTATGTAAGACAAATCTAGCTTTTTACCTTCTAGACCTCATATGGTGTCATGTTAACAGATTTTGATAGAAACTTATTCAAAAGATAAGTAATAATTTCTAAGGCACATCTCCACAAGGATATCAGATGGTCAGCCTCAGACATTAAGGAGCGAACCATGTCTAACAAGGTTCAGTTTCTCTTCCCAAACACTCGTTTGTGCTATGGAGTTCCAAGGGGAGTCCATTATGACAGAATCTCATTCTTAGTTAGATCATCCAAGAATTCTTGACTTAGGTATTCTCCTCCTCGACTAGATTTAAGAGCTAGAATACTCTTGCCAGTTTGTTTATGTATTTAAGCCCTATACTCTTTAAACTTTTCAAAAGCTTCAGACTTGTACTTCATTAATTAAACATACCCATACTTAAGTAATCATCGATAAACGTAAAGAAGTAAGAGTACCTATTTCTAGTCATTGTATTCATTTGGCCTAATAAATCACTAGTAGTTTCACTTTTACTAATGAAGGGTGACTTGGTCATATTAAGAAGGAGACAACATTCACATATGCCATATGATTTATAATCAAATGGTTCTAGATAGCCTTGTCTGTATAACTTGTCTATTCGAGTCTCATTGATATTAACAAGTCTACAATTCCAAATAGAGGTTTTACTTCGATTATTCTTTTTTGGTTTCTTCACATTATGTTGAGTAAAGAAAGCCAATCCAAAACCATGTCATATAGAATGATCAAGCAATTGCCCTTCATTTTTAACTTGAAATCATCATTTACAATTAGGTATGAAACTGAAATGATGTTTCTAGACAATCTAGGAAAAATAAAGACATCCATTTAGTTCCAAGGTTATGCTTGAAAATAATGATAAGGTACAAGTTCCAATGACAGTGGCAACAACATTTGCTTCATTTCCTATTCTTAGAACTACCTCATTTGAGCTTAATTTTTTACTATTCTTTAACCAACTTATGTCATTACATAAGTGTAATCAATTATCTAGGTAGTCAAATTGATAATAGAATAATTTCAACTTAATCATGTGAAGGTCAACTACCTTCTTTTGAGAACATTTCTCAATTTGGCATATCAGTCCAAACACTTTAAGCTAATGGCATCAAGTATGTCTCACAATAAAGTTATCATAATTATCGTTATCAACAACCTAGCATGAAATAAGTACCAATTAGGTTTTCATGTATTAAACCAAAATGGACAAGGTATTAAGTATTCTTTGGCTTTTCCAGTAATCTTTTGTAATAATAGCTCTCACTATTATACGAAAATCTCTTTAAGGTATTTCTAGTGGATTAGGATCCTTTTTTGACATGTTACAACTACAAGTGACTCGATAAATCACAACAAGCCTAGTTTGTTAGGTAACATAGCTTAGCAATTGTATCTTTATGTAACTCCTAGATCAGTAAGGTGTCAACTCTTTGCCTACATGCATAATATGCATTTTGCCTAACCTTCACCTATAACATCACATGGTTAAGTGTGACACATATGAAACACACAACATTAGTTGGGCAAGACCCATTACTCATAACTTAAGCAGTTCGAGCAGAAGGGACTGTCGACAACTTAACAAATTGTCGCAATCAAAACTCGGGTATCTTGTTATGAGTAATGGAAGGCATCTTTATTGTGGGTTGCATATGACTCAATATTGCATGAGGGATTTCATTCATTCATTTTAATTAAGGTATTATCTTTATTAGCATGAATAATATATTATATTGTCGCATAAAATAAATCTACCATCATGAATTTTGCTTGGATATATAGACTTTACTAATGTAATCTCCTCAACCCACTGAAGCGATTACTTGGCTAATTCCTAGGTGATTACAAACAAAGTCTTCAAAAGTCTTATTGTAATTTACTAGGCTTTATGGCTCCTATGCTTAGATCACCATCTTCGGGTTACAAAATTTTTCTAACTAATCCTAGTTTTACACTTGTATGTAATCTAATTACAATTATAATGAAGAAACTTCAAGTTACATTCACAAGAGTTAGATGAGAAAATAATTTTAAAACCCCCAAAAATAGAGATAAGGTAAGGTGTGTAGACCCAATATAAAAATTAAATACACAAGAACAATTAACCATCCACAATCATATTGGGCCTAAAGTCATAATCATCCAATGCATCCTTAACATTTATGAATATATTTAAATAAATATTAACTTAATCTTTAGTTATCAATTTTGAATAGTCTACTTAATCTTGTCTTAATTTGACTAAGAAAAATAATTTCTTGCATGATTAATTTTTATCCTAATCTTATTAGGTCAAAATCTAATCCAATTAGGATTAGTGTTAAACAATTTAAGATTTAATTAATTGGATAACATTAGCTTGGTGATAATTAGGGATATTATTGGGGTAGAATTCTATCTAAATAGAATCTCGTTTGCACCTAACCAGCTACATTTTAGGTAGATTAATTTTTTTATTTCATTAATTATCTTTAGCATGGATTATCACATCAAGCTTCAAAACATAGACTCCTAGTAGGAACAAACTTCCTAAATCCTAGAAGGTTGGCACAAAGGAGGACTCTAATCCTCTTGGGTTTATTGCCCCTATGGCAGCTTCTATCAGGCATTCGAATGCCAAGCTACACCAATGGTTTACTTCCAATAAACCTTTGATTTTTGCTTTAAATTCCAGCATCATATGCTTCCATTAATGCTGCAAATTAAGGTAAGGGGCCCATCCAAACACATCCATGAAGTATGCGCACATATAACATCCTAAATGGCATTAATTCAAAATGTTTTTAAGCCAAACCTCTTCTGAACTTTTCTAGAAAGTGTCAAATTTTTCATAACTCTTACAAGGCTGGAAAACATGAAAAAGTCTCATTAACTAGCAGCCAAAATTCTAAAATTTTTAGGTTGCTTAAAAACCACCAAACTGATGTAATTCATGTGCAAACAACAATCAAACATGGCTAATCATATTTAATCATCATAAAATTATTAAAACTAATTTTAAATAATTAAAGGATGATTAAAAACACACAATTAGCCTACTATAAGTGTGAGAAACTTTTTTAAAAAAATTTAAAGCAAAAATTGCATCATATAGACTAATCCGATGGAAAACCTATTTTACCATTGGCAAACATTATCTTTGATCGATCAAGGCTAATAAAGAGGCTTGGATACCACTTGAAGGATTTTATCGTAGACATCAAATGCCTACTATTTTGGATTTGATGAATCTATTGGAGAATAAATTTTTTATTAAAAACTAAATAATATAGGTAAGCAACAAAATATATCGAACAACATTTAATGAATCCTTTTAAAAGCACTTTGATCAATATATGATTTCATAGCTCAACCCACAAAGGCTTATCTTCTTAATTTAAAATAAACCGCACTCTAATCTAGCACACCAAGTTAGATTTTCACAAACCAAAGCTATCAATACATCCAGCCTCTAAAGGTAATCCACACAGGTTACTCAAAAATCCTTTGTAAGGTAGAGACTCCTTTGTGCCAAAATCTGTTCTAGTAGGTTAGGTTTTGAAAGCCTTCCCCCAGCAATCTCTTTATGCACCAAAATGAAGAAAAACAATAAAGTAACAATTTCATACCAAAAGTTAAAAGAGACTGGCACAAAAAAAACTAAAGCAGCCATAATTCACTCCAGGAATATGAATTGGCACCTTAGGGTTTTTCTTATGTGTCAAGGATGACATAAAGTAGGGTTTGGATACCCAAGGTTGATTTTTTTCATATTTGCACTTTGGCCCTTCATTTTTGAACAATTTAAAAAACTTCTGAGAAATTTTTACTTTTTAGGCAATTTAATCTCTGTCCATTTTATTTCATCCTTATTTATGTGACCCATTAGGCCTTTATCATAATGACAATTAATATAAATTTACTTAGTTAAGAATATTTTGTATTTATAAACCAAGATTGGCATGTCGTAATGCATTATGGCCACCAAAAATATAACAAGGGTCAAGTTGGTTTTAACAAGCCCTTCAGTGTTTAGTATCTCACTATAATTCAATCTTTTCTTTATATATCCAAAAATAAGTAAGAGTTTAGTGTAATGTCTACTTTTAGCCTATTCTATATTAATGTGCAACCCCTATGTGTTAACTCCATAATTGATATTGCCTTGGCCAAGGTTTTTAAGCTAACATGGGATAAAAACAACAAGGATATGTCTCTTTATATCACTTAATGTGATGAATCTTCTCTAGACCACTCATTCACCTTCAGTATGCTTTATATCATACCTAAAACCACCCCTATTTGGAATTCGTCTATTGTGAACCTTATTTGCGATTATCTCTAAGCATGAAAATTCATAAAAGGTGACCAGGTTTCACATATCTAATGATTACTTACACTATTGACGCATAAGCGTATATGCATAAACACTTAAGTGAAATACCAAATGGAACTCCCATAAGGTGTGATGTTTAGTGAACTTGTTCTTATAATAGGCACCTATATGATGTCCCTAAATATCTTTATACGTCAACTTATACAATCAGTTATGTGCATCTTATGCATGGAGGCTTACATATGCCAGTCTTTGTGCATTGTTAGTGTTTAGTTCCCTATCTTGACAATACAATGACTATGAAAGTTTTTAGAAATATGACTTTAATGCACAGGGATCTCATAATTGGGACTCTTTACAATTCTTTACAAAGCCAATATGCTTTATTGGCTTTATCTACATAAGATGTAAACAACAAATAATGGATTAATTTGACGAATAAGGAAATACCTCTTATTATATTAACCAAATATAATGTATGCTACATGAAATAACCAAATAGTAATGCATGACAAGTTCAACTGATTGGCTTGCAAGGCTTACACTAACATGGATATGACCCTTGTTTATTACTACACATAATAATAACCATAATTTAATGCAAGGATTTAAGAGATATATTATTGAGTGACCAATCATCTATATGGGAAGGTTGAATAAGTGATTCATTGTGATGACTTGAGCTTTATTTTGAACAAGACAAGATTTTTTATACACTGATATGCTAAAATTTGCATTTGGCATGCTATGACATTGCGTATAAGAATAAAGATGAACATCTCCAAGCCATAGAAAAAGGATATTTTACTGCAAAAAATAGCTGAAAGAAAAAATGGTAAAAATCAAATACAGAAAAGGCTACCAATTTTTACTATAAATGAGGCATGTTTAATAATGTTGATGTAGAATATGAATCCCAAAACCAAATTAAACAATTTGGAGAATGGTTAAAGGCTTAGCTTTTAAATAATTAAAGAAAGGAAATGTCTTGGAAAATATAATAGCTATTTAGCCATTAAACATGTGGATGGACAATCAAATCAGTCAAAAAAAGCATGGTGGTAGCACTGACTAAGAGAGTAGAGGTCAAAAAGAAACTAGCAGGAAAAGGAAATTAAAAAATAATGGAGTACAGATGACATTCTAGGGGAAAATCTGGAATAAGAGATAAGATTTTAAGAACAACAAAATGTTAAGGCAAGAAATGGATAACAAATTTGGAGGCAAATGATATGGATGACAATAATAAAGATTACACATGACGGAGCAAGATATTAGGTTAGGTTAGCAAAAAAAAGTCAAAGGTGAATAAAGTTGATTTTGTCAACAATTTTTATGATAATCAAAGTATGAAAATAGGAATGAGGCAATTTAAATTAGAAAGTTGGCATAACAATTATGGAGTAATATTAGCAACCAAATTAATGTTAAGGAAAAAAAATAAAGATGAAATGCTACATGATGATTGCAAAGTTATGGAAAGACTTATAAGAAAGTGAGGAAAATGGAAAAATAAGTGGTAATGAAGAACTCTTATTGGCAAGCTTGGTTAACAGCTCCACCAACCAACATAAAAACTTTAAGTTTAAATGTTATGGACTTGTGAACCCATGAAAATTTTACACTTTAAACTAGCTCATTCAAGATAAAGATCTCGTTATGGTGTTCCTGTGTGAATGAAATTAATGACGTGTGAATTTGATATGATTAGGAAAATAAATAACATGGAAAATTATTTTTATGATGGACTATGTTGGAAGGAAAAGAGCATTAGCTACGTTATGGAAAAAAGTATGAATCTTAAGAATATAAGCTATGCAAAAAATCATGTAGATATGGAAGTTTGGGAGAATGACAAGCTAGTTATAGAGTAATGGGGTTTATAGTGAACTTGATGCAACAAGAAGGATTGAAATTTAGGACTTAATGCAAATGATGAGAACTCAATTCATCTTTGGCCTAGGTGTGCATGGGTGACTTTAATGAGATAATGAATAGGATGAAAAAAGTGGGAGCTGTTTAGAGTAGAGAGATAGATGGAAGTGTTTAGAGAAGCAATTGAAGCTTGTAATGTGCAAAACCAGCAGTTGAAAGGAACTTAGTTTACATAGTCCAAAAACAAAGAGGCAATAGGGCTAGTCATGAGTAGTTAGGTAAAAGCTTAGTAACAAAATAATAGTGTGATCTATTTATTTTTTTAGCTTATTGTATATCTAGCAAGTTCAAGATCATATCACTAGATAATTATACTAATCACCATAGTTAGTAAACTAGCCAACTATGCAAGAACAATAAGTAAACTCCAAAAGCAAGGTAGTGAAGAACATATTAGAAATGGTAGGGAATAGACTAGCCAAAAGCTTACCAAGTTATGCTAGAGACTTAAATCTTCAAACACAAGAAAAGCATGATTGGTTAAGGGAAGTACAAAGTATGCACCTCTATGATAACTATTTGGAATGCCTTAAGGATGAAAAATATTTTCATGTATTTCATTAGTTTGAACTTATTATTCACATTTATATATCTGAGGTTTTATTATATCATTACTATTCCATTTTTGTTTAATTTACATTTTAAGGAAAATATAAGCAAATATAGCTCATTTGTTGCTTGTGTTTATAACATTAGAATGTTGCATATTATGTACGGGAAAATAATATTCTAAGGTAAGTAGTCTAAATTGATAGTCTGTAGTCTATGGGGTTAATATGAGCAATTAACTCATGTTAAGATTGTTATCTTGTCTAAATCTGATTTAAGAGATGGTTTGCCTTTGTTGGTCTATGCCCTAGAGCTTGTCGAATTAGATGTAGCATATAATAGTTAACAATGCAGACCAGTCACTTATATTAGTAATTCAAGGTTTTCCTTCATGTTAGATGTGTGTAATGAGTTACGATAATAAGGCCTTATGCATTAAAGTCGTTTTTCTAAAAATATTCCTAGTCATCATATTGTCAAGAAAGGGCATTAACAATGCACAAAGACTAGCATATGCTAAGCCTCCATGCATTTGATGCTTGCAACTCTTTAATCTTACAAAATTTAAAGTATAGAGATGATTAGGGATAACATATGGTGCTTGTTTTGTGGAAGCAAGTTCATTGAACATAGCTCATATAAGAACTTCATTTAGTATAAGTTACTCAAGTGTCTGTGGAATATATTTTCATATGCCAGTCATGTATATTAGTTTTTAGACTTGTGATACCAGGTCATCTCGTATGAAGAATGTCATATTTTGATTTATGTAAAATAGGTCCAAAATGGATAGATACTTAGGATAGGGTATGATAGGTATGACATGAATCATATGGTGGATGAATGAGTGATCCAGAGAGGATTCAACACTCTAAGTAACATTAGAGACATATCTCATATGTTCTTAGCTTTGGTTAACTTGATAAAGTCATTGGCTAATGCATGAAGAATTTAGGAGAAATTGATTCTCTAAATTCATAAGATTAATCGAAAACTATAAGAACTAATTCGGATTGACATATGAGTAGACAATGCACCATAGTTATGGTCTTTCCAAGATATCTGATGAAAGGACCAAAGTACATTGAGAGGCTGCTTACTAAAATTTTTCTTATGAGGTCATTTGACTTTTCCTACATACCGGGTGACCATGATGCCTTGCTAAAGGCCAATCTTGGTCGATAAATATAAATAAACTTAATTAGGTAATTATAGTTATTATCATTATGATGGAAGCCTAAGGGGTCACACACAATAAGATGATCTATTGGATTAAAACCAAGATTTAATTAAGCACAACTTAATTAAATAAAAGGTATAATGAGAAGAATTTAATTGAATAATTTCAGTTAAGAAAAATTTTAAACATAAATTAGATTTATGAAATCTAATTAGAGATGTCTTAATATGGTAATAAAGATAAGAATGTCATATAAGATAATATCTAGTGTAGACATGGTTTAGGGATTTTATTAAATAAAGCCAAATAATTGTATTTAAAAAATTAAATTATTATTTGATCATTTTTTAATTATTTAATGTTATTTACATAAAGTAAAATTATTTTACTTGGGTTAAAAAAATTTAATTATGAATTAAATTATCTAACATGTAAATTTAAGGGTTGGGCCAAAAACCCTAATTATCAAGTAGAGAGTTCAGTTGTGAACTACTCCAAGTTGGGCATGCTTATGGGCTAGGCACATCGAATAGTTATCCTTGGAGTGTTATTGAGCTAAAATATTAATAAATTACTATTCAGGCCCAATCATGGATACGCTAAGTAAAATGGTTGTAATTAAGCTCTAGGAAACACTCTAAAGTAGGGCCACCTTTTAAGTATCAATTGACCTAATAATCAAGCCTAACCTAGCCCAAGGCATATTTCAATACATTATTAAGGCTTTTTGGCTAATTAAAAGCATTAGAAAAACCCTCGTTACCAACCCTAGACTTCCTTATAAGGTTTGGCCAACACTTATGCTTTCTTAAGCTCTTTTTACATTTTTCATGGATTTTTTTAGCATTCTTGAATCATTCTTTACACATCAAAATTAGAAAAAATAGTTTTCTAGCATTGAAAGATTAATTTTTCATAGAAGTTGTGAAAGTGGCCAAATTCTGAAATCCCTACTTCCTTAAGCTTGATTATGTATATTTGCATCTTAAGTGATCAAAAGTGTTTTTATCATAATGAAAGATGGAAAATTAGTTTTCTATCCTAAAAGTATCAACTAGAATAAAAAATTGACATTTTTGGATTCATTTGCCTGTATCTACATAAAATAGCTACTTCCTTATAAAGCTACTTTTCTTCGTTTTAGCATAAAAAGCATGGGAATTATTCTAGGATTACTTTATATATGAACCTGTTGGCTCGATATCTTTTTGTTTAGGCTTGAAAATCCTTTTAGCTAGCTTTGAAAACCATCAGACCTTATGAAGGCTCCAATGGCATCTGTGTTGATCACTATTAGAGGCAAGACACTTGACTACTTTTAGCCTGTTTTTCTCCTCTTTAGCATAACAGGCATGGGAATTATTCTAGGATTACTTCAAATATGAACTTGTTGGCTATATATCTTTTTGTTTAGGCTTGAGAAGCCTTTCAGCTAGCATCAAAGAACCGCTGGACCTTATGAAGGTTCCAATAGGCATATATGTGGATCACTATTAGAGGCAAGACACTTGGACTACTTTTAGCCTCAAAACAATATCATAGTAATCAACCCATGGTGCATTTGTGTAGAGATCGACACGCTTAAAGTTATAAGTTTTTAAGCACGTGTGATTTCTAATAGATCTATGTTTTTAAATTAAAATCCAATCACATGAACGTCTTTTTCTAAAAATCTTATGAAAATCTAGGTGTTTCCTTGTTTAATTCCACTGTCTATGTTTAATTCTGATTAGATTTTTATGCCTATATCGATATGCTTGACCTCAAGATTTTTGTACAGTCTTGTCCATCTGATGCAGGCCAACTCTTGAGTGAAGACATAGATGTATCACCTAGAGTTGGTGATACATTGACTAGACCAAAGGTAATTAACCTACTAATAAGTTCATTTACGTGGATTAATTCACTTTTGATGTTCCTTGTGTAATTACCTTAATCCTGAGTAAGTAATTGACTCCATCTGTATAACTTGTAGACTTTGACGTTCGAACAGTTAAATTGGCTCAAAGTAGTAAGCTACTAGACTAGTTCGTTGGTTATATAACTTATACGCGATGAAAGATTTACTTATAGATATGGACTCATAGCTCTTATAAGGAGTTAAGTTATTTGCTTAAAAGGCATTATATAGGATAGTGAAAATGGATAAGGCCTTGATCATTTGTATGTCAAATGATAAATTATTCACATGTCGTGAACAATCATTTTCATATAAAGAGTATAATGGAATTTTAAGATAAGGTGATCAAATAGGTAACCTTAAATTGATCCCAGGTATCATATGAGGTTATTATACATATGACTAGGTTACCAGACTAGAAGGCTATATATAAAGCTTATGTAATATGCTTAATAGTCAGGAGTGCTTTCTCAAGTCTTTAATAATATGACTCTAATAGTAATAATTATGTGATTAATTATTTTGTATATAATAATTAATACATAGATTATTCAAGCCTAATTTTATACGTCCAATTGGTCCCCCTACTAGCTCAACATAGTTATTGATCCAAATACTTGTAGCTAGAATATTCTCAATATGGTAAAATGGTGCACTAGGCACACTCGTTTTAGGGGATGAGCATTTTTTAGTAAATAAATGAAAATAATTTTTGTTATTATTTATTTAGAATATATATAATTTGATCAAATATTTATTTAGACAAGAATTAGCAATTTAAATTAATTACATTTATCTTCTGTTAAATATAGGAATTAATTTAAATTAAATAGATACAAAAAATTAATATTTATATAATTAATCTAATATCTATTAAGTCTTACTTAAATATTTATTTATAAATTAAATATGTAAATATTTTAAATAAATTAAAAATATTTTATTTATTTATTTTAATTTACGATTAAAATTAATTATTTTACTATAGTTAATTTTGTTTTGATAATTAATATAAAATCATTCTATTCGAATAAAAGTATTACGATTGTATTCCAAATTAGAATTAGAGTTATGAAAAATTATCAAATTAAATAAAATTAATAGTTTAATGAAAATTAATTAGTATTTAGATTAAATGGCCTAAATTGTTTAAAATAAATTGTGCCAAAATAATATATAGATACATTAAGGCTTGGCTGAATTTGAGAGCTAATACCCAATTAGAGTTGTAAGCAAGAAGGGGTTTAAGGAATGGGTAAAATAATTATTTAATTGAAATTAAAATGAGGGCTACCTTATTACCTAATATAAATAAGAGACAAGTGCCAGGGTTTCAAGTTAGAATTTGGCATCACATTAGGGGTTTATAATCACAACATCTTGTGATTCTAAACTTGTTGGCATAAATGGTCAATCAAAAGAATCAAGCCATACGAATCTAGAGTTGATCGAGGTAAAGGGTGCTTACACATTCTACCATCCGGGAATTAAAGAATAGTGGAGAAGGCTAGTCGGTTGAAGCTTTCACACGGATCTAGGAATTCTTGAATGGCATCTATAGATCTACAACTTAGTTAATTGATTATGGTGGTTTAATTGTATATACCAGCATGATCTAATATGATCTAGCTTAAAAAAATTTTTAAATTTCACTGCACATTTTATCTTTTTTCCTACCATAACATACTAAGACAAGAAAAAGAATTCAAGAGAGAAATAGACGGCTTATGCTAAAAAGAAAAAATGAAATGGTAATAGAGATCCAGAATTATAGAGCTTTCAAAAGGAGATAGGAATATTGCCTTCTTCTATGCTTATGCATCCCATAGAAAAAGGGAAAATATTATTCTAAGACTTAAGGATGAAAATAGGGCATAGGAGTTTGAAGAGAACATTGAAAATAAAGTAATCAAATATATCAAGGCACTTTCAAATCTAATGGATTAGGCAATAGTGAATTGATCATTAAGGCAACTAACCCTCGAGTCATAAACAACATGAATTACCTTACCAAATTCAGAGTTAAAAAGATTGATACCTTTGTAAAGTAAAATACATCCTACCAAATCCCCTAGACATAACGGTATGCCTAAACTTTTTTAATTTTGTCATATTATTAGGCACGATATTTACCATTATGTGTCTTCATTTTTAAACAGCCATCTAACATTCATGATTTAAATCATACTCGTATTTTTTATCCTAAAAGAAAAAAGAATCCATAATATATGTCATATTTTCAAACCCATTAGTCTTTGTAATATGGCCTATAAGATAGTGGCAAAGGTGTTAATAAATATAATGATAAATCTTGCTTGTATTAGCGAAAGTTAAAGTGCTTTATGTTGGGTATCTTGATTATCGAAAATGTCCTCGTCGTTTGTGAGTTGATTCATATTCTAGATCTTAACAATTATGGGAACCAAGGGAGTTTTGCACTTAAGCTAGATAAAAGCAAGGCATTTTATAAGAGGAGTGGCCCTTTGTTAAGGCCATTATGTACAAACCTGGTTTTGCTGATAGATGGGATACTTTAAGAATAAGTTGTGTTACTTCGCTCTTTTTTTCTATGATTTCAAATAGAAGGATTATTAATAGTTTAGGCATTAATAAATGACTCTTTTAAGAAAATCCCGTATTACCCTATTTGTTTCTATTATGTATAGAGGGGTTGCTGATAATTTTAACAAAAGGGTTGTTGATAATTTGTTTCTATTAGTGGATAGCTACATTGAGTTCAAGCAACTAGATTTTGTCCTCAACTCAATCATATTCTTTTCATTGATAATGGCTTATTGTTTACAAAAGCATGCAAGAGTGAAGAGAAAAGCCAAAGAGCATATTAAGGAATGTTCAAGACAATAAATCAATTTCAAAAAATTAATTCTTTTTCAATCCAAATACATCAACTGAGGAAAAAGCCGATATTCAAAACTTGTTTGGATATAAGTAGCTATAAATCTTGAAGAATAGCTAAGGTTATTGACTTTTGTTGAAAAAGACAAGAGGAAGGCATTCAAATAAATTGTTTAAAAGGTAAAAGCAAAGAAAAAGAGTTAGAGTATATGCCTACTATCTTATGTAGTTAAAGAGATCTTTATAAAGGCATTTTTCTATCCTTACCTACTTATTCTATGAGTTGCTTCTTGATGACTAAAACTCTATGTGTGGATATCACTAAATTGAAAAGGCAATTAGTGGATAAATAAAAAATAAGGAAAAATGATACATTGGGTCAACTAGGATTCAATGTATATGCCCAAGGGCATGAGAGGCCTTGGATTTAAGGATATATATCACTTCAATTTGGCTATGCTATAAAAGTAAAAGTGACTTTCATCCATAATGTTGATTCTTTAAGTTATAAGGTTTTAAAAGCCAATTATTTGGCTACACAGATTTCATGACCTCAATGTCCATTTTTATTCTTAAGTCTTTTAGCTAATTTTTGCTTGGAAAACCATTAGCCATTAATTGCATGCAAATTTGGCCATTAAATTCTTTTTTTTTTAATTTTTTCCTTAATAACTTGATAAATCAAGTAAATGAGTTGGCATAATAAGTTCAAATTAATGAACTTTGTCCTTTTGCATGAGTGATATACTATTAGTCATCACCTAAGGCTTAGGCTTGATGATGATGATGATACTTGATAAAAATCTTGATTAGAAATATCATAAAAATAAATTAAAATGACTAAATTGTAACAAATTAAATATATATATCCAAATAGTAAAATTTTACCTTATAAATTGAATTAAGAATTTAATCAACTATGATGCCCAAAAAAATTAAAATGAGATTGTTAGGCTTGTAAAAAATGAAATAAGCCTGGAAGAAAATAAAAAATGGGCTTGGCAAGGTTATAGGGCTTATTGAGAAATTATTAAGCTTGATACCTGTCTTTGCAAAATTTAAAAGTTTTAAGCCCATTAAGGAAATTTGACCCAAAATAAAATTAATAAAAAAATAAAATTTTCTTATTAAAATTCTAAGTATTGCATTATATAGAAAATTTTTATGAATTCTTATGTAGCAAGAAAAAGATAATTAAAAATCCTAAACTCGTAAAATTTTACGAAAGCCTTCATGAAAGAAAATTATTCTTTAGAAAAATGCAAAATTCATAAAATAAATTAAATATTTAAAATTTGCTTTAATATAAAATTAATAAAAATATTTGAAGAATTTTAAAAATTATAAACTAGAAAAATCCTACCAAAAATTTACGAAGTAGAAAACTCTATATTTTGTAAACGAAAAAATTTCAAAAATAAATCCAACCTCAGAAAAAATAAATTGAATTTAATAGCTTGCTCAAAGCATTATTGGGTGGAACAATGAAGATAAAAACTTGAATCTTGGAACAAGTTTTAACAAAAAAATCCACTAGCAAAAACTTGCGGTCCGATAAAAAATTCAAAATTAATTGATAAATTTGTTAATTTGATATAAAATGCCAGTATGAATATTTTTCCTAAATATTTTTTATTTTTTGGAGTGCGTATCGGAATAATATTACATAAGCATTGATAAAAATATACGATTGTTAACTTTTCAAATTTTACAAAAAAAATCTTAACAAATCCCTAAAATAGAAAATTTGACTGTGATACCATCTGTAAAAATGAATTTCAAAATTTTACAAGGATAAAGTTAAAAACTAATTTTTTGGTATTAATACTATATAAATATCTATAAAAATATATAATAGTCCACTTCCAAAATTTCATGAAAATTTTTGAAAAATACCTGAAAGTTGAAAATTTAATTGTGATATTATTTGCAAAGATTAATTTCAAAATTTCAGAACAATAAATTTAAAAGCAAATTTTTCACCTTAATATCTGCCTTTTTATTTGAGATTTATTTACTACGACCCTTGAAACTATACTTTTTCCATGACGTACACATGCAGCCACTTAGGTATGACCCAATAAGTTTTTAAAAATGCCAAAACCTACAAAAGGAAGTCAACCTCTATTAAGGTGCCCACTAAGTTATCATCTTAGATAATTAGGACTTATCGAAAAAAAAGGCCCAATTACGTGTCTACACCGAAGAATTGTTTTACTAATTTTGCTAATATTAATACAAAGCAATTTTAATCTTAATTTAGACTTTTTTATTTTTATTTTTATTAAGCATCTTTAACCTTTGCATGCGAAAGGCAAGAAACTTGGAATTTATCCCTCTTACCCCAGAACTCGAAAGAACTTTTCATCTATGTCAAAAGGAAAATTTATAAGCTGTGACTCAAAATAATACAATTTTTTGAAGAAAAAAGACAAAGTGTTTACAAGAGTTTGCTATCCCTCTCACATAAAGCATTTATTCTAGTACCCAAAGGCCTGTCATTCAAGCCAACAACTTTGAAATAAAGCTAGCCATCATTCAAATGATTCAAATATCAGTTCAATTTGGTGGTCTACCTAAGAAGATCCTAGCACTCACATTATGAACTTTCTAGAGATATGCGATACATTCAAACACAATGGAATTTTGAATGATGCCATAAAATTAAGATTTTTCCCTTTTTTCACTTTAGGATAAGGCAAAAAGTTGGTTAAATTCTCTTTTAGCTGGCTCTATAACTACTTAAGAGGAGTTGGTATAAAAGTTTCTAGCCCAATATTCTTCTCTGGCCAAGATTGCAAAAATGAGGAATGATATTACATAATATGATTTGGAATCACTTGACAAAGTTTGGGAAAGATTCAAGGAATTGCTTTGAAAATGTCCTCATTAAGGTTTTCACAAATGGCTTCAGGAACAATCCTTTTACAATGGAATAACGGGCTAGATAAAAACTATTATTGAAGTTGCAGCGGGTGGATCACTTATGGGGAAATCACCTGATGAGGCTTATGAATTACTTAAAGAGATGGCTTCTAACAATGATCAATGGTCCACCAAAAGAAGCCTTCTAAGTTGTAGGTATCCAAAACACTGATGCAATTACTACATTAAACACACAAATAGTATCTCCCTCAAAGAGATTTGATGCAATAAGTACACATTCAGTTTAAAGCTCTTTTATGATTTGTGAACTATGTGGGGATGGATATTCTAGTAAGCATTACCCAACAAACACGAAATTAGTTAATCATGCTAGGAATTATAGTAAGTAGCAAAACAACTGTTATTCAAATTGTTACAATCCAAGATGGTGTAATAACCCAAACTTCTCTCAAAATAACAACTAAGGGCATTCTTTTACAAGTAAGCAAGCATTCCCACCTAAATTTTTGAAGCAAACTAGGGTTCTTAACCAAGCCTAAGTTTTTACAAATGCAATTTATGTAATTATGCATAGCAAAGCTTAAAACAATCAAATTCAAATTACATTTCTTATGAATATTAAGACACAATTAGGCCAACTCACTAGATCTATCAATAATTGCCCTTTGGGAATGCTTACAAGTGATATTAAGCCTAATCTGAGAAAAAATGGAAAAGAGCATTGCAAAGCCATCAGATTCAAAAATTATCAAAAGATAAAGAATGATGACAAAAAGCCAGACTCATCCAAAGATAAAAAATATGTGACAAAGAAGCTGATAAGATTCAACAACAAACTCAAGGTTACCCACCACAGTACTTTCCATAGCATCTTCAGAAGTAGAAACTTGACGATCAATTTTAAAAGTTCCTCCAAGTATTTAAAAAACTCAACATTAGTATTCCTTTCATTGAAGCTTTGGAACAAATGCCTAGTTATGTCATGTTCATGACAAATTTTTGTCAAAGAAAAGAAAATTAGGTGAATTTGAGACTGTCAAGCAGTATTATATTGCAAAAGAAACTCTCACCCAAACTCAAAGATCTAGAAAATTTTACCATTCCATGCACCATTGGGACTTAGTTTCTTGGGAGATCATTATGTGATCTTGGTGCAAGCATCAATTTGATGCCTCTTTCTATCCAAAAAAAACTAGGCTTTGGTAAGGTAAAACCTACTACAGTCACTTTATCATTGGTAGATAGATCTTATACATATCAAAGAGGCATTGTTGAAGATGTTTTGATCAAAATTGACAAATTTATCTTCCTAGCTGATTTTATAATTCTTAATATAAAGAAAGATTATGAAATACCCATCATCCTAAAGAGCCCTTTTCTAGCCATTAGTAGAACTCTCATAAATATGCAAAAAGATGAATCGACCATGAAAGTTCAAACCAACAAGTAACTTTTAATGTTTTTAAAGCTATGAAATTCCCTAACAAGTTTGATGAGTATTTTGCATTAAATTTGGTAGATAGTGCAACTAACAAGTTTTTATAGAGAGTTATCCTATTGATAATTTGGAAACAACACCAGTGTCCATTTTCCAAAGGGATGATGATGAGTTTATTGAGTGTTTGAAGCTGCTTAATGCACCACATTCAACTAGACCCAATCCTAAATTTAAGACTTTGGGACTTTATCTAATGCATTTGCCAAGCCTTTCATCAATGAGCAACCTTCTGTAGAGCTTAAATAACTCCCTCCACACTTAAGGTGTGTTTTTCTTAGCCAAACTTTTACTTTTCCTATTATTATCCCATCTTCTCTTAGTGACAAATAAAAGATAAAACACTTAAGGTGCTTATAGTGCATCTAAGAGAATTAGTGTGGTCAATCACTGATATCAAGGGGATTAGTTCTTCAATTTGCATACATAAGATTTTCTTTAAAGATAATCATAAAGCCATCATAGAGCATCAATGCTGACTCAATGCCATCATGAAAGATATGGCTAAGAAAGACACCATCAAATGGTTAGACATCAACATCATCTATCTTATCTTTGATAGTTCTTGTGCGAGTCCAGTCAAATTTATGCCAAAAAAAGGGATGATCGTGGTTTCCAATAATGATAATTGAGTTTATTCCAATAAGAACGGTGACCAGTTGGCAAGTATGTATAGATTATAGAAACCTTAACAAAACAACTAGGAAGGATCACTATCCCTGATTAGATGCTTAACAGATTAGCTAGTAAGGAATTTTATTATTTCTTGGATGGTTACTTTAGATACAATTAGATTACTATAGCACTAGAAGATCAAGAGAAGATCACTTTCACATGCCTTTATAGGACTTTTTCTTTTTGGAGAATGCCATTTGGGCTGTGTAATGCTCTAGCGACTTTTCAAAGATACATGATGGCAATATTCCATGATATGATGAAAATTCCCTACAGGTATTTATAGATGACTTTTTAATTTTTTGGAACTCTTATGATAAATGGTTGCATAATCAAGGTTCATTGCTCAAAAGATGTGAAGAAACCAATTTGGTCCCAAATTGGGAAAAATGCCTGTTTATGGTTCAAAAATGTATTGTCTTTGGACATCTAGTTTCAAGAAAAAGCATTGAAGTGGACAAGGCAAAGATTCAGACATTTGAAAAACTCTCACCAACAACTTCAGTTAAAAGAATTCAAAGTTTACATAGTCATGCCAGATTCTATAGAAGATTCATGAAGGACTTCTCAAAGATCACCAAACCACTTTGTAATTCTCTAGAAAAATATGTACCTTTTAATTTTGATGATGCATGTTTAGCCTCTTTTATAAGATTGAAAAAGAGATTGTTTTATGCCTTTATTATTATTATCTCGAATTGGAATCTTCTTTTTGAACTTTTTGTGATGCAAGTGATTTTGTAGTTATAACGGTGTTAAGACCGAAAAAAAAGAAAAAGTTTTTCATCCTATTCGCTATGCAAGCAAAACTTTGACAAATGCTCAAGAGAATTATACTTCTGAAAAAGAATTGCTTACTATAGTATTTGCTTTTGATAAAATTGGATAATATCTTGTGGGCACTAAAGTTATTATCCATATTGACCATTAAATTAGATATTTGATTGAGAAAAAAGATGCCAAACCAAGATTGATCCAATAGACACTTCTCTTGCAAGAATTTGATTTAGAAATTCATGATAGAAAGAGAACAATCAAGTGGCAGATCTCCCATGATTGGATGATAGTGCAAAAGTGACAATACCATCCAAATTAATAACATTTTTTTCCTGATAAGCAACTCTTCCAAGTAAATTAATAGGAATTGCCATGGTATGCCAACTATGTGAATTATATCAAAGAATTTTCTCCCTGATTGAAACTCTCAAAAAAAGAAAAATTCTTGCATGATGCTAAGTATTATTTTTAGGATGAACTTTTCTTGTTTAAACAATTGCTGATCTGATTATTAGAAAATGTATACCTAAGGAAGAAATAGAAAATATTTTGCAACATTGTCACTCATCAGATTATGGCAGCCATTTTGAAGGAGAATGAACTGTAGCAAAAGTAATAAAATTAGGCTTTTATTGGCCAAGTCTTTTTAAAGATGCTCATCAATTTGTCTTAAGATATGACAGGTGTCAAACAGTAGGCAATATCCCAAGAAGAAACGAGATGCCACTCAACAACATCCTAGAAATAGAGATTTTAATGTATGCAGTATTGATTTTATGGGACCATTTATTTCCTCTTACAATAATCTTTACATTCTACTTGATGTAGATTATGTTTCAAAATAGGTTGAAGCAATCGCTTTTCTAACTAATGATTCAAAGTTGTGCTAAATTTCCTGAAAAAGAACATCTTCACCTATTTTGGCACACCAAAGCTATTATTAGTGACAAGGGTTCACACTTTTGTAGCATATATTTCAAAGCCTTCCTTGCTAAATATAAGGTTAAACATAAGATTGCCATAACCTATCACCCCCAAACAAGTAGCCAAGCTGAAGTGTTAAATCAAAAAATTAAAAGGATCTTGGAGAAGATGGTTACTTGGCTAGAAAAGATTGGTCCAAGAGATTGGATGATACATTATTGGCATACAAACTAGTTATAAAACACCTATTAGGATGTCTACTTATAGATTGCTTTTTGGCAAAGCATGTCATCTTCAATGAAGCTTGAAGCTAAAGCATATTAGGCCATCAAAACTTGAATTTCAATCTTCATGCAACTGGAGAAAAGCGATTGTTATAGCTCAACGAGATAGATGAATTTCATCTTCAAGCTTGTGAAATTGCTAAGATTTACAATGGCAAGCTAAAAATATCATTGAGCGAAAGTTCAAGCCAAGTTAATAATTTCTTCTCTACAACTCATGCTTGAAGTTATTTCTAGGAAAACTCAAGTCTTGACGGTTCGGACCTTTCAAAATCACAAAAGTGTCCCCATATGGTGCCATCGAATTTGTTGATCAGAGTTCCAACCAAAGTTTAAAAGTTAATAGGCAGAGAATTAAGCATTAATGGGGAGGCGGATTTAATCGCCAAAAGTCCTCAATCACCCTAGCAAACTCAAAATAATTAAGGAATTGTCAAACCGATGACTATAAAGGAGACAACCTACGTTTCTTAATTTTTTTCTGTTAATGGGCAAAAAATTAAACATTAATGAGGAGGTTGATTTAATCACCAAAAGTCCTCAATCACCTTACCCAACTCTGAATAATTAAGGAATAGTCAAACCGATGACTATAAAGGAGACAACCCAAGTTTCTTAATTTTTTTTCTTAACATTGCTATTTTTATTTCATTTCTTATTTTCAACATCATTAATTTTTTTCTCTTTGCACGTAAAAAAATTTTAATTTAAAAATTAAAAAAAATATTAAATGCTACAACACCCAAAATGGGTATTGTGACACCCACACCTGTTGTAACCTAGCATTGTAGTGGCAAAGTAGTGGCACTACTCTGCCAAGTTACATGTAAAAAAAAAAACCTTCAATAGGGTGCTATAGTGCCTATCTGGAGGTGCCACGATGCCCCAAAGCATTCGAGAACCAATACTACAGTGTTGGAATCTCAGCTCTGTAGTGCTAGCCCATATATAAAAGATGAAAAAATTTAATTTTTTTAGGTTTTATATTGCTTCCCAAAACCCCCCATTCTCAGCCACCCTAGTTATCTCTTCCCAACACTATCTCTTCCCCTAAAACATTCATTCACCATAAATATCACCATCTAAACACCAAATTACTTGAATTTTTCTCTCATCTCCATGGTTTCTGCTTTACACAAGAATAAAGAAGTTTTCTTTCAATCTTCAATTGAATTTATGCTCTCTCTCTCTCTCTCTTTCTAGAAATCATCTAATACACTTCAAGGAAATTAGTTTCATGATTTTTAAGATTTTCCATGAAATTTACATGTGGGTAAGCTTTATTTTTGTCATTTATGAGCGAATTTCATTCTCTAGATCATTGAGTTTGCTTATCCTTTGATTATTGTGTTTAGTGTGTTTATTAGGTGTTTATTGTCATAATCAATCTAGTTTAATATTCTGTATCTTGGATTATGGTGATTATTAAGATTTGCATAATGGTTGTAGTTGGATATTGATTATTAAATGATTATTGGAATTTATTAAGTTTTTGAAAGAAGCTTACATAAAAAAAATTATAATTGTTTAACAGTTAAAATGTTGTTGTAATGTTCAAATTTGGCTTATGATTTGGATAATTGTTTGAATGTTAAACTTGTTGGTACCTAGGCTTGCCTCTTGCTGTAAAAGACATTAGCAACTATATGGAACCAAAATAGAGTAAAACAAGTTCTAGTGAAAGCCGTGCTTAACAAAAATTCATGCCCGTGAGGTTTTACAATAGTTTATCAAAGCACGAGATGTGAAAATCCCGATTGCACAATGAGATTTCAATTTAATTCCCAGAAATTACCCAGCTATTGAAAATATCATAAGCTCTAAGGGATGTAAAAAATTTTGTAAACCTTTTAAACCTACTGTTTTACTTCTTTTTGATGAATTTTATGCTCACTTGTGAACAGACAAGTAATAAAGTTTCTACCCATAAATGCTAGGTACCAATAAGTAGCAAAGCTATCAATGACTATTATAGCACACCTAACATTCCACATGATGAGCATTCATAGTTTTTAGATGGAAACATAGATTTGAATAAGGTGAAAGACTATCTTAGCAAGCCTAACATATAATGGAAGACATCCAAGGGAAAACCCATGTCCTTTAAATCCAATGCGTTGCATTAGAATGGTAAGATTTGATTACATTTTATAGCTATTAATTTACTTTCTAGCAAGTATGTAGTCGACGTCACTAGAGATCGAGTAATTTTACTTTATTTTTTCCTTACCAGGAAGTCAATAGATATCGATAAAATATCTATTCAGCAATGATATATATGGCACAGTCAACTAAAAAGGATTATGGTTCTTATCTTTGATTACTTCTTTATATGGCAAAGTAAATGTTTGCTAGGAAGACTTCGAATAACTATTTTGCCGAACGACAACCATTGACTATAACATGATTAGTAGAATAGGCCAAGGATTACCTGCTCAGTGAACTAATATTGGCGCTAATTCTTCATCTGCTCCACCCTAATTGAGCCAAACTCGAATAGGACTAACAGTCAATCAATGTCTGGCTAATCTTGAAATACAAATAGCTCATTAGACAAAATGTAATCAAGCGATGGAATAGATAATGCACTTCTTTATAAATCAATTAGGCTTAAAGATGACACATTACCCTCAAATGCCTCTTTTACCACATTGCCCCACATAGAGCGATATGGCAAGAAGGAGAACAAGGAAAAAGATGAAGATGCTTAAAGACTCTTCCACCGCCTTATCCATTGAACAAGAAGTAGTTTTCATCTTAACTTTTATTTATTTTTGCACATTAAGGGCAATGCTTTATTAAGTTTGAGGGTGTTTTATTTATAAGTAAACTTAGGGATAGTTAGAATTTAGTTTTCTTGAATTTGCATTTTTTAAGGGCTTTTTTTGTGTTTCTATTTTGCATGAGTTAAGGTCTCATGATTGAGATGTTTTTTGTTTATTTATGATGATATCATTATCCAATGTTAAGAACTTAGTAATGGATTTATCTTGATTCTTGGAAAAACATGAGCAGATTTGATTTATAATTAAATTTTTTTTATTTTTCTCATTATTAGGATGTGATTTTCAAAACTTTAAGCACTTGATCTATTGTATTAATTTGTATTGCTTATTTGAAAATTGTTTTTGTTTATATGAATTGCAGTTATATCAAGAAACCTAGAGTTAGTTTAATTCGTTCTTAAGGCAAAATCCTAGATAACACTAAGTTAAGGAGATGATTTAGGCCATTTTTGGATCGTTTAAGGCTTTTAAGCCTACCATTATGTATTTATCCTTAATTACCACATTTGAGCCTTATACATATATATATATATATATCTTTTTCTTTTGATTGCTATATATTTTAGCCTAGCCTAATAATAAAAACCATGATCAACCTTCATTACATAAGCATGAGCATGAAATTGTTTCAAAAAATATATAAGCCATGTTTGAATTTTGTTGTATTGGTGAAATTAGAAAAAAAAAAAAGAGAAACAAAACATACGAAAGTGTGTAAATGAATAAAATGACATGAAAAGGAAAATGCCATGAAAAAAATGGTATGTATTTCAAACTTGTTATGAAAGGCTCGGCAAAAGATCTAGAACAATGAAAAGTGCCTAAGGGTGAATTAGGCCGAAATATATCCTTTATCGTAGCTTGACCCTAGCCTTGCATTACAAGCTTTATAAATCCTTACATGATCTTTGATAAGGTGTTGGTCTACATTAATCGAGAGAGAGATGAAAAGCAAACATATGAGAATCTAGTATTAATTCATAGTTTGCATTGGCATAAACTTATTCGAACTATATGCAATGATTTGTAAAGATTCATACACACAGACACCGAGAATCCATTCAGAGTGTTGAGATTTATGATTGAATGCATGAATTTGAATTATGTTTATATCTATCGTGAGTTAGGATATTGAGATAACTTTTGAGAAAAATTAATGCAATTGTCATTTGAGGACATTCATTTCAATTCATGTTTTATTTCATATGTTCGATTTTTGTTTCTTTGTTTTGTTTCATTTTGTTTAAGTTTGGGGGTATGATACTTCTATAAAATAAAGTTATTTAGTCAGATTATATGCATTAAATTAGCCAACTCTTAGAGATTTTTCTTTAAATTTTATTTATATTTAGTAATTTTTAATTTAGTATTACTTTATTTAGATTATATTTATTTTTAATAGCTTTTGATTTAGTATTATTTACTTTCCTTATATTTTAATTTCTTAGTTATTTAAATATTTTCTATTTTTTTGGGTTAAAACCTAAAGGAGTTCTCAAAAGTGCAACAACATAATCAAGAAATAAAATAGATCCAATCAAGCAAAGTGATTAAGTTTGGCAGTCTTCAAAAATAATCTATTCAAGCTACTTGGAGATCACGTTTATTTCTTTTAGGGTTTTACCCATATATAGGACTCTAAGAATTAGAATTAGAGATTATCCTAGATATTCTATAGTTTTTATCTTTTTGTTAGTTTTCTGAAAAGGAAAGAACCTATCAAAATTTTGCAATAAGAGAAGGATTGAAGAAACTTGAAGACCAAGACCCTACAACTCTTAGTTTTCTCTTTTCCTTAATCTTTTATTTTTTATTGTAATGTTTATAATGGTAAAATTCTAGTGTTTTATATTTTATTTAATCATTATCAACTAAATTTATTTTTCTAGGGTTACAATGGAACTCAACATGTAATTTGAATTATTTTATTATCTTTTATTGATTTAATAATATTTGAGTTGTTTGTTCAATCTTGCTCTAATGCTTCTAGTTGATTGGCAACCAATTAGATTCATTTGATAAACTTATGAACTTGGAAAAAGAAATTTTGTGATTAAACATGGAATGAATGACATATATTTCATTTCATTATTAGGATGAATTGATCTGCATATTAGATGGGAATACAAAAGCATGTCGCATGTAATCAAATTAGAGTCTAAGCTTAATGAGTTTCTTCTAATTCAATTTGTATAGAAATATAGTAAATTGGTTAATGGAGATATTTTTATAAGACTATTGGAAGATACATATAAATAAATTAAAACTCTAGGTTTAAAACTTCTTATCATTAATCAAGTCAAGAGAGCATAACAAATTCAAATGAAATGTTAAAGGAAATTGTAATCCTAAGCCTTTCTCATTGAGTAAGTAAACCTCATTTAATTTGCTTTGTTAATTGTTAATTTTAGTTTTACTTTATAATCTTTTAATAAGGTTTTTCGATAAGATTAAATTATTTTAATTTTAGCACTCACCCAAATTTAGTTCAATTTCTCGTAAGAATGATATTCTATTTTATCTCTATATTACTTGTTATGATACATGCATTTGTATTGTGAAAACCAACAATAATTTTAGATTATGTTCTATTTTGAATTGGGATTATGAAATAACTTTTGAGAAAACTTCAAAAAATTATTATTTGCGTAAATTCATCTCGAGTTTCGTTTCATTTGATTGTTTTTACCTACACGCAATGGTAAAGTCAAAAATCAAATAAAGTAAAAGGTTAGGTGCATTGTTGAAAACGCTATATTTTTTGTTGTAGGAGTTTCATTAAGCCCAAATTAGCCCTTTGAAAGCTACTCCTGCGGAAAGCTATGTCCATTGGATGCCACCATCTAGGGGGTGTAGACCATCAACTTTGATGGCGCTTACTTGGAGCAGTAGCATATAAGAGGACTAGAAGTAAAAATTTGGAAATCATGAAGGCATTGTTATCAGAGATGCAGAAACCAATGATGCATTTGCATGTGAATGGGTACTGTCAGAGCTTTGAATATGGCTTCTGCTCAATAGGAATTGCAAAAATTTATTCTAAGGAGGAGATGCGCTATTGGTGGTTAAGGAGTTAAAAGAGGATAAGGATGACCTATCAATCTAGGCTTGGCCTTATCTGTCACAGCCAAAGATGGTAATGTTGCAGGAAGCTGATGTCAAAAACATTAGAAAGACAAGGGAATAATGTTAGCCTACATAATAATAGCTAATATTGGATTAAAATTGACACAAAACTTGTTCTGAAGTGGACTGCGCATTATCTCCACCTTTGTCACTTAGTCTGTTATGTCGGGTGCCGTTAATATCAAGATAGTCAGTACCATATCGGTGGTTGTATCGTTTTTGTTATGGCATAATATATATCGATATCAATATATTTTGGTGTACCATTTCGGGTTTATCAGAGTTTAAATATTTTTAATTTATATATATGAAAAATATTTTCAAATATGAAATAATGAGATTAAATAAATTTTATATATTAAATATTCATTAATTATATATAATTTTCTAAAAAAACTTTATCAAATATAAGAAAATCAATATCAGTTAAGTAGTAAAGCTAAAATTTTTTTAATGATCAATAAATTTATGAATAATTATGTATAATATTCATCAAATTTATGAGTAATTATGTATAATATTCATCAAATTTAAGATCATTGTTGGTTTAAATTTTTTTTACAAGCTTATATTATCTACCGATCGGTACAACTATTTTTAGTCGATACTAGTGAAACAGGCCGGTACCTATCGGTACGGTCGATACAGATTGAAACCAAAACCGAAACAAAACCAACTATCGCCAGTACCATTATATGTCAAAATCGGTATGTACCAGCCGGTACCGATACGGTACCAATAACATTGGTTAATATTTAATTGCAATGAAAATTCCATTTTAAAAAAAATATATAGATTAATGTTATAAAATTTCAATTCTTTATACTTCAAACTTTATATTTTAATAACATTTCTTTTTAATATAATTTATTTAAAAATAAATAAACAAACAACTATATTCGTGCAATGTAATTAACAATAAATATTAGCTTAGTAAAAACTATATATAAATAAATACATGTGATTTGAGTTTATATTTTTGAAGATTTATAATTATAAATAAATGTAATAATTGAGCCGGTTGAATCAAAATTAAGAGTAGATCAATCACTTTCTTTTCTTTTCCTTTCTTTTTTCGGTTTTGATAGTAGATCAATCATTTTTTGTTAAAAAAAGAATAGATCATATTTGGGTCCAACATTTGGGATACTTATGTTTGTATTACTTTGAATCTAAATTATTGGGCATTAAAATCATATAAACGTAGTTTCAATTGTTTGAGCTTCAACTGTTTTTGAGTTTCAACCTTTTCACATTTGGATTAATTCAAATTCTAATTTCTTTTTGAGTTCAAGTCAGAATGAAGTCAAATTATTGATTTTTCTTTTATTTTTATCAAATCAAATTGAGACATTTTTTATATGATTGTCACGCACTTAATTAATATTTAAAAGATCAAATATTTTTTAAAATATATCCTAATTGATCACATCATTGAATTTGTAAAACACAGGATTTCCCGGTGGAGAAAGAAAGGAATGAAGTATGAGATAGATTTGTCATTTGTCTACAATAGCAATGGAGGAGAATAGAGGAGAGGGAACTTTATATCGAATTTCCTTTGCTGCTTCTGTCACCCTGGATATACTCTACCAGACTGACAGTTCAATCAAATCCCGTCCTCTAAAACCATATCTCTAAATCCTAATGCTTCACTTCCTCATCAGAGGATATACAATAACTTTCAACATATTCTCCACAACGACAAACACAGGCACAAATCAAGGAAGGGAAAGGAACCACAAAAACCCAAATTTTCGCTGTAAGGTAGTGACCAAAGCCAAACACCAGATTCCGTCTGTCTCTTTTGTAGGATTTACCACCTCAAAAAGACAAATGAAAAAAGAACACCAAGGGCAATCACAGCAATCCTAATGCCAACATCCACCCTAGTTTTAGGAAGACCTTGTACACTACAAATTGGACCAGCCACGTCTAGATATAGACATCACAATATAATAAACCACACCATAAGACAGCACGTCGAAATTGAGAATGAAAAACACTGAAATAATTGTTATTCACTGGCTATGGCTTAGCAGTCCAATTCGCCCCAAACACATCAAGTCAGAGGACAGAAGTTCCCACCAGCACATGTAATATCAATCAAGGTGTTGTTTCACTGCAAGGCCAAAAAGAAAAAGGAAAACAAAGGCATTCCATGACAAAGCCTTAGCATATGACATTTTAAAAAGTAGCTAAATTAAAGACAATTAATAAGAATACCTCAGCCTCATCTGCCCCACCAACTTTGGCAGTGTCATTCACCTTGTAGGCATCTTCTGGTGCAATACAGAGTAAAAAGAAAATATTAGAAGGATGATAGCAATGAGGAAATGAAAACATTAAGATGTAATTGATATAGTTATCTGATTAGATTGCATTATTGATGAAAACTAATAAACTGCAACCATAATTCATAATAGAAGATTTCTTCATCTATGCCTCGAAAATAGAGAATATTGCTACATTTAGAAATATAATTGATCATACAACACCTTTTACGTATATAGAAGTATGTCTCTGTCAGAAAGATGACTTAAAGTTGGATCCTATCAATATTTCTAGAAGAATGCGTGCATCAGGAAACATTTTGAAAACAGACTTAATTGGAGCACTGGATGAGTGCATGCACCAGGATGACATTCATTTCATCCAGCAATAATAGAAATAAGTATTTTTCTTGTTGCTTTCAGCCAAACACTAGGAACAGAACACATATAAGCTTATTCCAAATGATTAAAATCCAATTTGACCAAGTCAAATTAGCGCCTGATGTGTGAGACTTTCCTAATTTACAGGGCAAAATCTTTTTTCATTAGGGACCTCTCTTGTGTTATTTGATAGTAAGAATGGAAAGGGAGAATGATTAAAAAAAAGTTCTAATCCAATATCAGCTTCCCTAGCCACTTTCCAACTTTGAAATTAGCAACTGGATTAAAAACTTCTTCCCCTCTTCCATTTTCACAAGCAAGCAAAAAGACTATTCAAAAACTGTTTCTCCCCTTTATTCTTTCTCCTTTCTTTCTGTGCAATTTCCTATTAAGATTTCAGCTCTTTTCACACCATCCAAATATTACTCATGGCTTCCTTCTCCTTCTTCAGCTGGACATCCTTTAACTCAAGCATCCATACCTAAAATATTCAACAATCCAAGACAAATTTTATCTCTTCTATCTATCCCAGACCAGAGATCAAATCTATTATTTAATATCTCAAATACAAGATCTTAAATTTTGATGTTATTTTAAGTAAAAATTATAAATTTGATTTTTTTTTTTTTTAAGACAAGAGTAGTGAATATGCTGTTTCAAGTATAAGCTCTTAATTTTAGTGATTAGTGGTGTAGGATTCAGAGTAATGGCATGAGAATTGGAAAATCCAAGAAACTAGACTGAAAAAAACCAAGTAATTTAGTTCTGCGCAGGGGATCAATTTTCTTCCCTGTCCCTTCAGCCGTAGTTTCTCATAAGAAATTTAATAGGTCAATGTACCAAAACCATCTACACCTCTTACCTCGATTGAAAGAATTTGCAAACATTTCATCCTAATTAGGGCATTCAGCAAATTTAATGTTAGTAAAAAGAAAAGAAATCAAGCTAATAAAGAAATTAATATCAGTGAACATTGTCAGAGAACATAAATGAAGGATATCAAACTAAAGCAAATATTGTGGATGAACACAGAAACAATTTCCTGTCAAAACAGTGTCATCATAAAGGTCAAAAGAAAAAGCGTTTGTAATGCAACTTTCTTTAAAAAAAAAAATACTATAATATACCACACTCCAGGTTTTTTTTTTTTTTTTTTATAAACCGGAAACACTCCAGATTCAATTGTGAAAATAAAAACCTGTTTCTGCATTGCTGCTCAGTCTATCCCAGCATGGTTACAAGCACAAGGGAAAGAAATATAAATTACATATACAGCATCTAACATGGCGCTTCCTAATCACTCTGGATATCTTGAAAGATAAGTCATTGTGTAGCTAGCATGTGCACACAATTCATTCTGGATACTAGTCATAAGGTGGGGCAAACATCTCCTACAATAGCAAAGAAACTTCAGCTGGATCAGAAAAAAGTGAACCAACGACTAATCCATTTCTTGCAAGGAATTTAATGAATGTTTGGTTGGCCAAAATGGCTTTTCCATTCCAGCCATATTTAGTGAGCTTAGTAGCACACCTGTTTGGTTCGCCAAACGAGTATTCGGCTGAATACTTATTTCTAATGTATTCCTAAAAAGTGCGGAATAGCCATTCAGCACTATCCCCACTGAATGGCTATTCTGCCCTCTAACATAATACTTTCTTCCCAAAAATGTGCCCAAACCAAAAATCATTCCGCAACACCAAATCAACCTTTTCAACAAAAAGGATCAATAGAGCAACAGCTAACCAATTTTTATCAGAAAAAAAGGAAATGATAAAAGAGTAAAAGCCAGGCTATTTCGTGTTTAGGGTGTTCTAAGAGGATCTACTGGTGGAAATTTGGTGGGCAAGAAGAACAAAGGATGGGGAAGTATATATTTAAAAATCAGGGGGTGGTAGGCGGTGGAGGGAAGATTTTTCGGTCGGTTTTTTTTTTCTTTTTTCACAGATTTCATTTTTAGATCCACACTTTTCTGTAGGTTTTTCGGAAAAACCAAGTGGAAAAAAGAAGGCGTCGGCAGGCAACAGAAAGAAGATTTTTCAGGGGTTTTTTACCACATATTTCCTTTGTAGATCTACACTTTTTCTGTAGGTTTTTGGAAAAACCAAGTGGAAAAAAGGAAAGACTGATTGAGATGGAATTTTGAGTGAAATTCGAGCAAATTCTGGGTTAGTTGCGGCAGCAAGTGGTGGCAACGGCCAGAGGGAATGGCAGCAGCAGCTGCCAGAATCTGAAAAAAAAATGCTTGTTTCTAGTTATTAGATTGAGGGAGATGAAGTTGGAGAGAAGGGGGGGTTGGGAGAAAATGGGAGGGAAAATTTTGGTACTTATAGGTGACCAAAAATTTTAATTAAAAATTAACTATATTTTAATAATATTTGAATTTAATTTAGTATACTTTTATTATATTATTAATAGAATATTTAATTATTATATTATTATTTATAAATATATTTTTTAATATTACATATTAATATCTTATTTATAAAATTATATTAGAATATAAATCATAAATATTTTATTATATAATTTTTTAATATCATTTGGAAATATTAATAATAGCCGAGTGAAACAGTTCCTTGCTAAAGAAAACCAAAGTTCCACTCCAACCAAAGAAAGAGATAGATCACATCTTGGCCAAATGCCAATCCTCCTAGTTTGAAAGAGAAAAAGAGTGAAGTTTTGAGAACGAGAATCATATATTTTCTCTTTTTTTTTTTTCTTAGTAAGAAGACACCAAGACACACCCACTACAAACCACACACTCAGACGACTAGCGTGGTCCTTCCCCCATGGGAAAGAAAGCCCGTTTATTTGATAAAGAACTGATATACATGGAGAAGTTGAAAGAAGTGAAAAGGGCACTCTTGAACTCTACTTTTCACTTTTCCTCGATGTACCAATCTTGGATCCCGAAACCTAACAAGCCGGCGAAGCTGCGAGCAACTTTTATAATAAATAAAAATACGTTTAATTTTTATAAATAAAATATTAGTATTCAATTCAAGAGTAAAATTGACGTTTTCAATCTATTCTGCATATATTCTTTAACATCATTTTAACCAAACAAATAATGTAATAGCATTCCCCATCTATTCCATTCAACCAACCAGTGCTGTCAAAGACAAAAGGTGAAATTTAAGCACTAAAACCCTGATATTGCCAGAGGCACAAGGCACTAAAAAGACACTCACTTAAGCAATTTAAGCACTAAAACCCTGACATTGCCAGAGGCACAAGGCAATAAAAAGACACTCACCTAAGGAAAGGTGCAATATGTAGATGTGCGTATACTTTGTGTGTTTATATAAATAAAATAAGCTTAAGATAGATAATTATAGTAATAAACTCTAAAGAGTGGTCCACTTTATCCTATAAAATTTTCTCTTTTTTTGCTTGCCAATATGCATAATTTCCTTATGTTCTCATGTCTGTTGTAGAATAATCAAGTATTGAGAAATAGATAATTTGATATTATCCCCTTTCTTGCTAGTAAAGGTATAACTAATAAAACAACTAAAAATTAAAGACAATCAAAGACAATTTCAGTCAGACGGGTTTTTTTATGCCTATCACCTTACAAAAAAAGCACGCACCTAATCAAATGTTCCTCGTCTGAAAAGATTTGAGGTGCTTTTGTTGTCTGGCACTAAGGTTCAACACCTTGACAACATTGCAACCAACCAAACTACATATACTTATTCCCCTCTATTCCATTCCTTCCAAAACGTTATTCCATTTGGCAAACCAAATGCAGCGTAAGTTTCCTAAATTATCTTTCCAAGGGCATTAATAAGTCCATGAATAAGTCCAGAAATAATTATGATAATCACCTCCTTCCTCTGGGATGTCAGAAGTCCACAGGGTGAGGTTGTCTCTAAGAAGCTGCATAATTAAGGTGCTGTCTTTGTAAGACTCCTCATTGAGGGTGTCAAGATCTGCAATTGCATCATCAAAAGCTTGCTTGGCAAGGTGGCAGGCCCTGATACAGAAAAATATAAACGAGAAAGAAAAATCATTTGAGATCAAAGAAGATAAAAAAAATAAAATATTGTATGAATACATCCCACCTAACAACCCCAACAAACCTCTCAGGTGAGTTCATAATCTCATAATAGAAGACTGAGAAATTCAAGGCTAAACCCAATCGGATGGGGTGTGTAGGAGGCAACTCAGCCACTGCACTAGTGGTAGCTGTCTGTAGAAAAAGGGGAAAAAAAAAGGATTTCAGATCATATGATCAAGCATTTAATGGCATTAACATTTTACAACCGAAGAAGCCATATTAAGTTCAATCTAGTAGTAGATACTCCCACTTATTCCACTAAAATATATAAAAAAAACTGCATAGTTTGGTTGCATATCGGATTGATTAAATTCCATCTTATATGCCCCTCACTCATATCTATTCCACTAAAAATTCGATAAGCAAATAAAATGCATTATTCAGTTGCCTTCTAAAGTAAATTAGTAGCCATTAAATATGAAAGAAATGACATGCAGCAGATGGGTCAACACTTCAGTACACAAAAAAGCGCCAGTGTGTGTAGCCATCCATTTTGCGCATGAAAATAAGTGAACAAAAACAACCAAAGGAAAAACATATATAGGTATAGAAGCAAATAGGTATAACCTGGAGAAAATAATAACATATCAAAAAGAAAAAAAAATTTCCTCTCATTAAAATGATTTAAAGCAAGTGAGAGGGTGGCAATCACCCTCTCTTCTATTCCTTTTCCCTTCCCTCATTCCAAACAAAGAAATTCCATAACCAAATCCATATCTAAGCTGGCTAGGATAAGAACATTAAGAAAAAGAAATGATCAATCTTAACCAATTGTAGCTCCCAGAAATTCACAGGCTAATGGTTCTCAAGTAATTAAAAGAAACCAGACAATATCCCACCCTTACCACAAAAGCAAAAGGTTCAAGGGCAAAATAGGATAACAAAGTTTTCAGATCAACATTGTGATGGATAACAAGTCAGACATACAGGATATCCAAACTTTAAGCAAATATTGAAAACATAGTGATCTCATGGTCATGAAGGTTTCTGAATTTAGGGAACTCTTTCTGGAATTCTATACAACTTGGAGAGAAGAAAAAAAAAAAGGTAAATACAAGACCGTGGCCAGTATTTGTACTTAATATGTAAAGAAGGCTTCTAAAAAATAGTTTAAAAATAAAAAATTTATTAGATACCTCATATGCCTGCATAGAATGATCAGCAACCACTTTTTTCTCATTACCAGATTTGAATTCGGCTAGATACCGATAATAATCGCCTTTCCTGCAATCCCCAAGCGTAAAAAGTAATAATAAACAACTCAATGAAAAGTAAGGTAAGTTTGCTTCCAAGCGATCAAAATTGATGTTTGAATATAACATCATACATCTTATAGAAGAAGACAGCTGATTCACCAGCAGATGCAGAGGGGATGAGATGTTCATCAATCAGAATCATTATATCATTACAAATGCTTGAGAGCTCGAATTCAACCTTGTTCCGATACTCCTTGATCCGCTTTGCACTTAACTCATGTCCTTTAGCTTCTTCCCTTTGCTCTATAGAGGAAAGAATCCTCCATGAAGCTCTCCGGGCACCAATCACATTCTTGTACCCAACAGACAGCAAGTTCCGCTCTTCCACTGTCAATTCAACATCAAGCTTTGCCACGTTCTTCATTGCCTCCACCATCTCTGTCAAAAAAAAAAAAATTTCAAAGAGAGAGAGAGAGAGAATGGCATTAAGGATTCCATTGCAATGCCGATGCCAATGAACAAGAGAAGAAATCCAAACGAGAATACAGATATTAAATGTTAAAATATTAGTACCAATTCAAAACAAAGTTCACTACAGTGAGAAAATTCACCTAAATTACTTTTGTTTCGATTTGGTACCTAAATTTGGATTGTTGAGCCCCTTAAAATGAAATTATAACTGATCTTCTAAAATAAGTCGAAAATTTCATTCCACTAGCCTTTAAATTTAATCACAGAAGCAATTCCATTATCCCAAAATCAAGTCAGCAAAGGACCGCATAAACTCTTCCCTCAACTTCTAAGTACAAAAACTATCCAATGCTCAATTTTGAATAACTCTAGTTGATAGTAAAAAAAAAAAAAAAAGAGAGTCAAATTCAGCATTTATTTGATTTTTTTTTCTAATCGGAGAAAGCATATGAAAACGAAATTGAACTCTGAAACAAGTAGAATGTAAGAAAGAAATGTAGATGAAAATTCAAGAAAAGAAAGGAAAAACAAAGAGTTATTACCATCGTAGCGTTCAGCCTGTTCAGCAAGCTTGGCGATGTAGACGAAATTCTCGCGCTCTTTGGAAGAAACCATAGCTGATCTCTCAATTTAGGGTTTTACTGTAAAAGGATTTTGCAGCGCTACTTTGAAGTAGGAGAGATGCTCCTCCTTTTTCTGTCTTGCTTGCTTCTTTATTTCTTTCCTTTTTTTTTTTTTATTGCCTGTTTGAATCTAATTTTAAATACCGCAGGGGATGCAATTTTATTTTTTTAAAAAAAATCATATTATAATTAATAAATTTTATATAAGAATTTCGATCAAAAAATTATGTTAAAATAATTTTTAATAAAATAAGTAAGAAAAATATATTTTGAATATCAATATGTAACCATAAAAAAGAATCAAATTTTTAATGAAGAATTCATTATCATTCGTGTTTTTATAATATATTATTTTTTTGTTTTTTATGAAGACTTGCAACCACAAAATAAAAAGGAAACATATTAACATCAACTACTTTTTGGATCAAAAATTCAAAAAAATCAAAATTAGAATGAAAAATACAATCAAAATCAAAATTAATATGATAATTTTAACTTGAATAAGTTGATTTACAAAAAAAATGTAATCCTAAATAAAAGAAATAAAAGAACATGTAAAAATAATAATATAAATGATTAATAATTTTCGTCACTAAATTTGGTATTACGAGAAAACCCGTAAAATTTATAAGAATCAAATAATAAAATAAAAAATATATAGTTATAAGGTTGTATTGGTAATTTAATTCTTAAAAACTGTAAAAGTAATTATTTTAAAATTTTTCTAATACTTTTAATTTTTTCCCTCTTCTAATTATTTCACTTTTTTATATATTTTCAATTATTTGTTAATTTCAATCTTAAAATGGTGTGTATAGGACTGGCAATAATAATTCATAGAGTTGATAATCTTACACTAATCTTTATAGCTTACTATAAAATGAAGAAAGGAAGTCCATTTTCTCCTATGTATCTTGGCTAATGTGACATTTAACTCTTATCTTTTTTTTCTGTTTGCCGGCACTTATGCACATGTGATTTCGCCATTAAACAAAACCAAATAATGCTGTTAGCCTTTTACATAGCTAACGATTTTATATTAAAACTAACTTCTTCTTTTCACTTGATAAAAAAGTTGAAACCCATAATCTAAAAAAATTGAAACTTCATCAATTTCAATAAATAATTAACCAAAAATCAATTTCAATTTAAATTTTAATAAATAATCTAAAGTTAATACAATTAAATCTAAGATGAAAACAACCATCAACCAAATTTCCGAATCCTATTTAATAACAATTCTATAATTTATTTCTTTTACCCCATAAATTCCTTTCAATTCATGAAAAAAAAAGCTTAATTTTAAGCTTATTTACTTTCCCATTAACGTAATATAATATGCACCCATACCCCCAACACTCATAGAAGTTATAAATGGGAAAGTTAGCAGATGCATCTCTATCAAAAACTACAGATCATCTTCATCTTTTATAGCCTGCACAATGTTCATGTTGTAAAAACATACTAAGAAAATCCTATGGGTTTGTTGCTTTAGGATTTAAGGGTTTTTGAAGCTCAGTTTAATAATCAAAATGGTGGGGACTGAGGCTAGGACGTGAGGAGATCATGGTCTAATTCTAATGTTGATCCAACGGCCAATGGAAGAGATTAAAGGGCTATGGGCTAGACCTTTAGGGCTAGATTTTTGAAGTTTAGAGCAGTATTAGAAAAATAAAGCCTAGATCCAAAAAAACAAAAAGGCTACAAAGATTGTGTGGATGAATTTAAGGTAAAATAATCGTCAACGAGTGGCAAGTGATGACGATGACAATCAATGGCTTACGTGACAACCAGCCATCGAATTCTAGGTTTGGGGGTAGTTTCTGGGTTTGGCTAAAGAATATGTGAAGAGAAAGGAGAAAGCTAGAGAAAAGAAAAAGAAGGAAATAAAAGGTATAATAGTTATTTACATTGAAAATTTAATGGTGTAGCCTAATAACAAACGAAATCACAACTCAAGAGATATAAGTTTTAACATGAAAAATTTTTTTCACGCAACCAAAGCATATGAGATTAAAATGGACTTTTCCTAAAAAGGAAAATTAATATGGAATAGTTGTACAATTATTTATGTATCAAACAAAAAAGAGTAAAAGAATATGAATGAAATTTTTTTTTACAACAAATATTGAATGTGTCATCTTCATTGTATCATCGTTATATTTATAGATAACAATCACATTCATAAATGTAAATTTTGAAGATCGAACGACAGATTGGTTTTTCAAAATTTAAATATTCATTTCCTTTATTTGCAAATTATGATAGAGATTAAATTTTAAATACATAAGTTGGCATTTTTTTGGCAATTTGTCATATCAATCAACTCTTTTTATTTTTGCAATCAAACACCCAAATTAAGCTAATTTAAGCATGGAAATTTATCAAATCTAAAACAGAAGTTAAAGTTTTATATTGAATGGTCAATAAGACTTTTGTAGAAAAATAGAAAGAAGTATCAATAATTTAAGGTTTTTTTTTTTAATATTCAATTGTCAAAATAGTAGATTTAGAATTTAAACTATTCACTTCTCAAAATAATATATCATTGACTAAAAACTATTTTGAATTTAAGATTTAGGGCTAAAAAATAAATAATTTTTTTTTAAAATTTATAATTTAAGATTTAAGGTTTAGGCTTTTCACTTGTCAAAATAATATATTATTAAGATTATTTCAAATTTAACTAAGAGTTTGACCTTATGTATATTTATATATTCAGTTTTTTTTAAATATAATTTAACTTATACTTAGAAAAGAGTATAGTTACTATCACAACGTGCCTAGCCTTTAAAACTTCGAGCGATCCAAAGGGCATGGTGCTCTTGACTGAAAATTGAATAATGGTTAGTTGTGGTCGAGCCTTTGAACTATCCCTTGATTGAGATTTGGATTAGGCATAGTAATATAAAGGGGATAGGGATCATCGGGCAAGTCGCTCATCCAACTGGTCTCAGATGGCCACCATGAAGTGCCCATTAAACTTAGAGTTGCCACAAAAAATTTTAAGCTAGGCAAGATCGGACGCCTATTAAAAATAATATTACAATTTATGAAACTCAAAACACTGATTTCAAGGTCTACAAAGTCTAAAGATTCGTTGAAAGGGTTTGGGAGTTAGTTACACGTGGAGAAGAACTAGCATCCACATGACACCCGAAATCGGTACCTACTAACTATGTCCCACTTTGGTCTGGGTTAAATCGGTTCCATTTAGGGTCTATTTAGATATAATCTTTAATGCATGAAGGTTTGGAAAATGGAAATCCGTTTTTTTTAAAGAAAATTAGATCATTATGTGCCTAGAAGATGTGAAGAACATAGGGATTTCTTGTGAAAACGATGTCCAGATTGGGTTTTAAAAATTGGATGTTTTGTATTAGGCACTGAAGAGATACCAACATGAAACATCGCCTTGCAAATTTTATTGGAAAACAAATTTTACATATGAAAGCACAATAACACTACAAAAGGAAACAAGTTAGTAAGGCAAAAAATAAGAAATATAATAATATCATAAACAAGCAATCACAAACAAAAGAACATAAAAACGGAGGGGTGATCTAAATGTATCTCCTAATTGCCTTTCATTATTGAAGAACAATTGGGATGATAATTTTAGAAACTAGTTTGAATTCGGTGGTAATTTAAAGAACAAAGACGATTTTCATCAAAACAGTTTGAGGCATACGGAGGAGAGAAATTTTAAAATTTTGAGGTAAAAACGGGGTTGGAGTATCCCCTCGATGAGGTGGGGTTAGAGTATCCCCTAAAATAGAGTTATGAAAATTGTTAAGATTATAGTGGAAATTTGAATTTTCAATGAAAAATGGGGTTGGAATATCCCCTTTTGAGTAATGGGATTGGAGTATCCCTAAAGTTAGGAAAAACACTTAGGAACAAAGAGAAAATTTAAATTTTTTAATTAAAAATAGGATTAGAGTATCCCCAAAGTTAGGAAAACATTTAAAAACAAGGAAAAAATTTAAAAACGCGGTTGGAGTATCCTTTTTTAGTAATGAAATTGGAGTATCTCTACTAGCAAAAATTTTAATACAAAATCCTATTTTTTGTATCTTAATCTTGATTTGAGTCAAAATGGGTTGATATTGTGAGGGAGACTAAACGGGTGCATTTCGAGACATCCGAATGTCTCGAAAAGGAGATTCAAAAATTAGTTTGAAAACAAGGGATAACATCATGTCATCTCCATTTTTGAATTCTTTTTAGTGCATCTGAAGACTTCGAAGGGTAAATGGGGTACCATTGTAAAGGTAGCTCGACAAGGTTTAATATAAAAATATTCCAAAAATTCTAGAAAATCACTTTCTAGATAGAATTAATTTTCAAATTCAGGTTCATCTTAGCACTAACAGCATATATAGTTGAAAGGGCATAATGGATTTCGAAAAATCATTCTGAGCTTATCCGGGATTGTTAGATCGTAAATAATACCTTTCTAGAAAGGAAATTTTGTGAACTTTTTCGAAAAAATATTTATAAATTTCGTTAAAATCATTTGGTTGGCCGTAATGGCCCAAACATAATGTTACATTTTGGTTCTAGGGGTTTCAGATAGCAAAGGTTTAAAAAATCCTAACTCCCTCATCTGGGATGATTCGAGGGCGAATAAGACACCGTTACAAAGGTAATTTGATGTCCTTCAAAGGAAAAATATTAGAAAAATAAAAGGAAATATTTTGTGGCTTGAAAATAATTTTTCAAATTCAGACTACTATACTACCAGAGCAAAAATAGGGGGATTATTCGATATTTCGATTTTTTCGCATATAGACTCAGGCCTGGGACATTCAAACGTCCATGACAAAAAGTAACACGAGCTTTACAAGTTCATTCCATAATCCCAGAGTGGTTTGGAATGATGGAACAACCTGTTGACCATGTCACCAAAAGGAATATGAGACTCAAGATCAAAGATTAATACTAAAAAAGATTTCCCTTTTTTCTATGAAAATATGAACTTATTTCACCATGTATCCAGAGCTGAAATGTTAATTTGCCCTTAAGATTTGGAAACCAATTTGATGAAAACATTAAGTCTGTGCTATTCTTTATCTATTGAAGGTAACATGAACTTAATTTGAGGATGTTTCTAAAAAGCACTTTGTAAGAAACAAGCAAGCATTTTAATGGAGATATCATGAACAAAATACAGTACACACAAAGATAAACATGGATTAAACCTGCAAACAGGCAAATATGACATTTTGACATGGAAATGGGTGGCATAGATGCAAGAAGTGACTGATAGGGTGCATGGAGATGATAAAAACATGTTTATACAAAGGAGTTGGTGTTGGAGTTGTCAAGATAGCATTTTTATTTCCTGAGCCTCTTTAAAACATAAGAAAAATATTTGAGCATACCTAAGACAAATTAAAGTGACCATTTAAATGTGAAATAGATATGTGAATATGGAAGGAACATGGCAAAAAGTATGAAACGAGGCTGTATGATGATGAAAATGAAGCATGGTGAGTTTATTTACCTAACAACATCAAGGTGTCAAGAGGGTCATCAAGATCCTAGGTCTAGCACAACCAAGGCAATAAAGATGCATGGGAGTATTAGGAGGGTCATGGCAACATGAAGGGTTTACTAAAATGAAATATATGATCAAAACAGAAAATATATGGAACAAGGTAAAAAATATACCAAGAAAAGCTTGAAGTTTCCTTATTTTTTTAAAGTAATGACTTTAAGCTCAACTATTTTCTTTTTTTTGCTATTGTTAGTAAGAAAATGGTGAAATGAAAAAGCTTTTTGGTAATGTGGTTGCTGATGGGGTGTTTTAAGGATGAAAGTGTGTGAAGGTTGAGTTTTTGAAGGTGTTCTGATAGTGGTTTTTGGGAGCTACGAGAATGGAGGTTGGTTAAGGGTGAACAGCAATAGAACAGTGTCTTGGTGAGTTTTTGAAGCTAAAGTGGCCGGATGATTTATAAGGATGGATGAAGAGTTTTTTGGGATTGCTAGAGAGCTTCTTTGATAGTTGAGAGAGTTTTTTTTTTTTTTTTTGAGATAGCTGGTAGTGTTTGATTAAATGCTCTGCCCTTGCTTTTAGAAGATCATGCAAGGGCATTTTTTTATTTTTCCCTTCTGCACCAGGGGACATCTCCAGCTATTATGCTGAACTGACTCTCTTCTTATTGGTTCTGCCATGCTGAGCAAGGAGGTAGAAAGGCTGTGACAATCTGTAACAAGAGATATACCTGCCACACCATCCTACACTTATATATCTTATGAAAGTGACTTTTGTCATTAATTGTTTGGGCTCCAAAAATTTGTTTGAATTCATTGATTAACCTATAATTCAAGTTGACAATGTTTTATGATAGTTTGTTGTGCAAAAACATGTTTAAATTGAGTTTTTGAAGGTTAAAAAATGGCTCGAACTAGGCAAAATGCCCTAATGTATTGATACAAAACATGTTGTATTAATACAAAACATGTTGTATCGATACACAAGGTATTTTCTATTCCTGAGTATCGACACAATGAGCTGTATATTGATACTAAGAGCAAAAAATATTTTCAGTCTCGAGACTTAGAGGCCTATATCACTACTTCATGGATTTGTATCGATACTCATCCTCGTGTATCGATACATTTTGCCAAAAATCATAACTGTAGCTAGTACCAAGGTCTATATCAATACAAATATGCCAGGTGTCGATACCATACCTTAGGTATTGATACCAAACCCTCTTGTATTGATATTATATGAAAAATTCAAGTTTTTTGCACCGTAAAGGGCCCGTATCAATACTTGTGCCCTAATATAACTTGTACTACTTGTGGCTTCTCGATTTACCTAAACTTGGTCACAAATAATGGGAAATTGATTTGTCTTTTCATTTGAATAACCTTGGTGAAACCATGAAAAGTGACCTTTGATGCCTTGTTTTTACATTTTCTTTGATAGCCCATAGGCATTTTAGATCTTCCTAAAAAAAATTTTTCGCCAGGCACCATGTAGCCTAATAGTGCCTTAGGACATGGCGTTCGGTAGTCGTCCCCCAGCTTTTATTTTTATTTCTTATTTTATCATCTTTTACCTAACTTTTAGGATGCCAAAAACTGGTTTGAATAAAATGAGGTGTCTACAGTTACAATTTCTTTTATATTTTCATATGTTTTTCAATAATTTTTGGTACTCAATACTGGATTTGATTAACATAAATCAATTATTCAAAGTTATCCACAAGTCAAAATTTTAGACTATTCATGTTTGATAATGGTTTTTTTTTCAAAAATCTTTGACTTTTATATATCATATAAAATATAATATAATAAGGTACAGGTTAAACTAGGTAAATTTTTGCTCACACAGACACTACATGGACACCTCCTTGTAGACACTTTAATTCGTCTAGACCTTCTCTCCAACAATCCAAGATATCAGAAATTGGCAACCAAGTAACTGTAGTGATGGGATTCGACCTTCTCTACATGGACTATGCTCTTTCAAGACCTATTTAGTTATATTTAGATGATGGTTCATGTGTGCAGTCAAAAAATTGCATTTTCAAGGTTCGTAGAGAACAAACCCTGATTAAAAAGATAAACATCTGAAAGGAAAAATTAGCTTTTAATACCTTCTTATGGAATAAAACATATGCTCTAGAGAAAGAAAAGGAAATCAGGCAAGAACTAAAAAATGGAATAGGAACAAATCCACTTGTTACAAAAGTCAAAGATCAATTGGATTTCTTAGCTTTATTAGCTTTTAATTATTATTAGTTTTGATATACAAAAACTTAAGCTTAATTAGCTTGTGATTAAATATTTTCAAATTAGTTATTTTCCTTAAATTAACTTGAAATTACTTTGAAAAATACTAAAATTTGTTTAACTCCTTAACTTACTCAAAAATATGCTCTTAATTCATACTTTAGTATAAAATATTTTTGAGATAAGTTTTACAAGTTTTAAATCTAAAAAAAAATACACTTTAAAAATGATTTTCATATGAATGTATCGATACCCTATGTGTATAATCGATATATTGCTTAGCAGTAGTTAAAAATTCTTAAAACCCTAAAAAGTTTTTATACAAGTCTTCAATGTATCAATACCTAGTGAATTGTATTGATACACTCCTTGATTATATCAATACATAGCTTTCCACTGGTCATATTTTATAAAATATATCAATACCCACTCAATTATATCGATACATATGAGTAAGGTAAAACAAGAAATCACATATATGAAGCTTCCAACAGCTCTAAAGCACCCCAATCAATTCCCAACAGTAATAAACCACTCCCAAACTATAAACAGGCTTCACCAACACTTCCAAGTAAAAGAAACATCAAAAGAATGAGATTATAGCCAAATCTTTCATCTCTGTAAGCTTTTAAGGATTTCAAATAGTGTATTAGATTACTTCTTCTTGTCTTTTTTGTATTGTTTGTAAATTATATCTTTGTAATCATCCGTTCTCAAGATCAAACTTGTAAGCACCAAACTTTTTAAAGGTCACCTTTGTTTACACAAAAATCCTTGTACAAAGGGGAGAGATTTTTACTTAGGCTTCAAAAGTGGTCAATAAGGGTTTTATCTTACCATAAAAGATAGAGAGTTAGAGTTTGCTGTCATAGTCTAGGTAAAAAGATAGAGAGTTGTAAAAGTTATACTTTAGTCTCGGAAGATATTTAATTCAATTTAGTAAATTGGGAACTCCTCTGCAAGAGAGGATGTAGACAAGAAAGTCAAACTTTTATAAATCATTGTGTTTTCTTCTCTAACCTTACTCATTTACTTGTTTATTTGTTCTTTAACTTACAACTCCTAGTTATTTATTTGTATTTCTCAAATTTACTTTTCAAAGTTTTTAATTTGCAAAAGATTTTGAGAAATCAATTTAACCCCTCTTAATTTCATTCACCGTAAGTCTAACAGGATTGTGCAAGAGGAGTGAAACACTAAATTTTTTCACACCATGGCTCCAAAAAAGTCAAAAAATCGCATCTTTAAAATCAAATATGATACTGAAAATTCGATTGAGGAGCTTGGCCTGATTAAAATAGCTTGTGTCGACTATTATCGAGGACTTTTCAACTTTAAAGAAGAGCTCTCACCATCGGAGATAAAAAATTTCATCTGATGGAGCTAAATGTGACTAATCTCTCCCTAAACATAATGCGTCCATTCATGAAAAAAGAAATCAAGAGAACTGTTTTTGAAATTGGTGCTCTTAAACCACCAAGGTCGGACGATAAACTTGCAATCTATTTTCAAGAAAATTGAGATACTATTGGACCTCTTGTGACCTCTACAACTATGGCCTTGGGCTTAGGCAGAATGCTTAAAGAGGTAAACTGCACCTTTATAGACTTTATTCCTAAACAAAAATCCTAGTTCAGTGCAGGACTTTAGACCGACCAATCCGCGCAATGTAGTTTACAAGATTATATCATAAGTTCTCGTTAATAGGCTTAAGCCTCTAGCTAATTCCATTATTTCTCTTTACCAAAATGCTTTCATAGGTAAGAGATTGATCTCGGGTAATGTTCTCATTGGTTAGAAAATTTTACACCTTTCATACACCAAAAAAAAAAAAAAGAAGGTAAAAGAATTCTGAGAGCCCTCAAATTGGACATAAGGAAGTTTGTGACCGTATCAGCTGAGGTTACATAGAATAGTATTGGACATCTTAAGGTTTTATCCAAAATGGATCAGTTTAATAATGGAATATGTAACTTCTATCACTTACCAAATTCTGATCAATGGTGAACCTTCAAAGTTTATTCATCCAAAAAAGGGCCTGAGACAAGGTGATTCTCTATCCCTATTTCTCTTTCTAATGTGCCTAAATGTCTTGTCATTAATCCTCCTTCAAGCTGAGAAAGATAAACTGATTCATGGAATCAAAATTAGTCAACAAAGCATTCAAATGACCCACCAATGGTTTGTAGAAGACAGTTATGTTTTTCTTCAGAGTGGATTAGGATGGTTGTAATATATCGAAAGGACAGTTAGATCTCTTCACTTCCTTAACCGGACAAAAGATCAACCCGATAAATATGAACTAATGATTAATCGGAACAGTTATCATAATTCATGCTCATGTTCAGAAGAATCCTTCATGTCAAAGTCTCAAACAAACATGGTGAATATTTGGGATTCAACCTCGACAATATGCAGGCAAGGAGCAAATTCTTTCAACCGCGCATTAATAAGCTGGAATCTAAGTTGGCATTATAGAAATAAAAATCCTGTTATTTGGAGGAAGAAATACTCTCATCAAGTCCAGTCTCTATAGTATCCCAATTTACCAACCTTCACGCTTTAAAGCCTCATCTTTTATTTGTGAAAGAATTGATAGAATCGTATGGAACTTCTGGTGGGGACATGATGAAGGCCTTGAAAAGCTTCACTTTAAGAATTGGGAATCTTTGTGTAGGCTAAATTGCCAAGGTCTCACCTTTAGGAAGGCAAAGAACATGAGCCTAGCACTTCTGGCAATCCAAGCCTGCAGATTCGTTAAAAATGATTGTTGGCTGATTACCAATACTTTAGGGAAGAAGTATTGTCAAAAAGACTGTTTTCTAGAAGTCTAACAAAAACCAGGAGACTCGGGATTGAAAAAGTATACAGAGATCTATGCCAACAAGGGCTAGACTGGCAAATTTCAAGCGGAGACATAGCCAAGATTATTGGCAATGACATTCCAATTACGGGGCCTTATTTCGTAAAACAATACCACATCAACAAAGTATACGCCTGTAAGTAGCCTCATGGATAGAAACAAAAGGACCTAGAATGTTCCAAAGCAAACTCTCTGTTACACCAGAATACAGCTTCAACTCCTGTAAACAAGTGGCTCTCTTTCTTCGAAAGAGAGGGATAAAATTGCATGGAAACACTCTTTCCAAAGGAACTCTCAGTTAAAAAAGCTTACCACCTCTTTATTTCCTCCTCCACATCACCACCCGAAAGACCAACAATCAAATCGAAGACCCAAGAAATTTTGGAAGAATCTTTAGGTGCCGAACTACCATTCAAGATCATTATGCTTTTATGGTAAATCAGCAATAACTATCTTCTTGTTAAAACTGCGATAAGGCGAGGGATCAACAATGTGGATGATACATGTTCCTTTTGCAATTCTAGCGAAGAAACCACATCTCTTTCTTGAGTGTTAGTTTGCTAGAGCAATCTAGTTCAGTTATGATCTAGGTCTTCCTACAAATAGAATTTCTGAAACAGACATCAATAACTGGCTCCGCCTATGGATACTCTTAGTCAATAACAAAAATTATGGCTGGTTCTGGCTATCCTATAGAATTGCAAGTATTATTTGGAGCATATGGATACAAAGAAACAATGTGGTATCTAAACAAAGCACGCCTAACCTGATGAGTGCTATTAAACGTGCAAAGGAGCTAGTTAGCCTTTGTGAAAGAGTTTTTCCCTTACTGTCAACCAATGAAGACATCCTCGGTGCGGTGATCCCTGGTACTCCGCCATTGGCGGTAACCAATTCCTTCTCCCATCATCTTATTCTTGCAAAGAGCAAAGGTCACAACGGTTATGATTTTGGTTTCAAAGTCCAATGAGGATAAAATCATTGGGTAAAAACCTCTTTATTCTTACAACAAAACTCTGGTAAAGCAACTGACCATCAGGAAATGTTTCTTAAGGATGGGCAACATGAATGTGCAATCCTGCCTTATCTGGACGCTGCTGCCAAAGAAGTCAGAAAATACGCAAAGCTTGCCTTTGAACGTTTGTTGTGTTTTTCTTGGCCTTAATGTTCTTTTTAGTCATGTTTGCTGCAAACACAACTTCTGTTTCTCTTCTTCGCCAAAAAAAAAAAAAAAAAGTGAACAAAAAAACCTCTGATGACACCAGAGATGCAATGGATGTGGGTACTGCCTAAGAGGCTATGGCCCGGATTACAAAATAAAAAATATTATTTTAAATGTTTGAAATATAGGGCCAAAAAAATAAAAAAATATATAATAAATAACTAGTACTAATTGTTAAAGATAATAAAAGTAATCATCCTTTACGTAATTAAAAAAGGTGATTATCCCTATTTTAATTGTATTTTCCAGGAAAAAAAAATTCTATATAACAATTGAAAATTTTTTTTTACGTTTTTTAATCCAATGTTTTCTTCTGAATCAGTAAATAAAAAATATATATATAAAATTGATCCGTCGTTGGGATTGTAATTGATAACTTGTCCGATCGAATGAATGCCATTAACTGAACTTTTGAATAATATTTAAAACTGATAATTAAATCAACTTAAAATTTTTATTATTTTATTATTAAAATATTTTTTATAATTGATGAAATTCATATTAAATATTATATTAATTATATTTTATTAAATTATTAAATTATTTAATATTTAAATAAATATTAATATTTAAAGGATTTGTATGATCCATTAGCCAAGGATAATTTTTCTTAAAATAAT
>JBBYHO010180287.1:0-12440 GCA_038382025.1 Adansonia gregorii | reverse complement strand
TTTAATATTTAAATAAATATTAATATTTAAAGGATTTGTATGATCCATTAGCCAAGGATAATTTTTCTTAAAATAATCTTTATTTATATTTAAATCATCCCTACGGTCCAATCTATTTTATTTTCTTGTTTTGAACCATTCCGGTCTATACCATCCACTCCTCCCCAGAACTTATTATTCTTATTATTAACAAAATTTTCTTACTAAGTTTTAAGATCAATAAACTTTTTTTCCTTTTCCACTTTAATTACATTTTTTAAAGCAAATTTAAAATTTCATATAAAATTTACTAATTTTTTCTTTTAAACTCTGTAAATACGATGAAAATATATCTGTTATAGGAATAGGATTACTAGTAATATCCCTCTTTTTTTGCCTCGCCAAGTATACCAGTAATAATCTAAGATGATCCATTTAATCAGTAAAAAAAAACCAATAACAATTAAATTAATTGGTTATCTTTGCAAATTTCATACTTTCGTTATATTAATGCACAAGTTTTTTTATTTTTTCCCCAAAATAAGTGACAAACAAAAACTAGAAAAATAAATTTAAAATAATAAACCAAGAGCAAAAAGGGTCAAGAACCCAGATCTGGCAGTGTCAACTAGCTGGTTTTTGCAGCTAGTAGAAAGTTGGCAAAAAGATGCTTGCAGTTTGAACCCTTTTGCTTCTTATAATCGCAGACAAAAAGCCCAAGTTGCAGAGACCGATTTCAAACACATCTAAAAAGAATTATCAATTCCCAGATCTTAAGAAAATAGAGAAGAGTATAAGGCTGCGAAGCGCAGAAAATGAGAAAAAAAAAAAAAGAATGTGGGACTAAACCAGGCCCCCTAATCAAAGCCAGAGGGCTCAGAAGGAGCAGACATGTTGACCCATCGGAAGATTCGATTTCTGTGCACACTACCATGCTACCTTCATTCTTTGTTCCAGAGCATCGGCTTATTGTACACAGGACACCACAACCTTCTCTTTTCTTCTCTAATCTACCCAACCTATTCCCCACCAACACTCACTGAAAGACAATATTTGAGATCGAAACAGCTTCGTGTTTTTTTTTTTTTTTCCTAAGCTGAAACTACAAAGGTAGCCAGTGCACCAGCTGGAGAGATTTAGCAGATATATATAGAGGCCTGAATAGCCAAAAAAGATGGCTGATGGTGCTAGGGTTTTTTTTGCTCCGCGCCTGAAAGTACTAAAACATCCTCTCCATCTCATCTGCGAATTACACAAATAACCTAATTAACTTTCCAACTCAATAACTAAAGATTTGGCCCTTGGGCCATAAATTGGCCATATGTAATGTGAGTCCCTAAAACGCTTAATTTTCATAGAAATATGTATAAACTTATTTATATACTAATAATTGTATCACATATATTAAATATAATTTTATGTATTAATTATTTCATATTTATAAAAATATTTATGTTAAAAATAAAAAATATAAAACTAAAAATCACATTACATAAAAATATGTTAAATAAAAAATCGCTCTATCTATTTATATAGAAATAAAAAAACTCTAATTAAAAAGAAATATCATCATAAAATAAAAATAAAAAAATCATTTAAAGTAATTTGACCAAAACTATAATTTCAAACTGTGAAAAACTATTACTTTGCTAACCAAATGGAAAAGAAAAAACCCAAGCTATTATACATTATCCAAAAATAAGAAGTTTCAAACTTTTTACAAAGCTTATATTAATATTTATATTAATATGAGATTTAGTTACTTATAAACTTTAATTTTTCAATTGTTATTTGATAAGATATAGTTATTTAAGAGTTCTACTCATAATTAATTATTAAAAGTAATATCTAAAATAATGTAATAATTGCTTTCTTTCCTAAAAAATTATCATGATATTGAAATTTTCAATGGTAATTTCTATTAATATTTAAAACACAAAATCACAATCAAGAATGAAATAAATCTTATTACTTCTAATAATATAATTTAAAATTTTATATTATAAAAATTGATTTATTTATAAAATTTTATATATTGAACATAAAGTTACATGCAATATAAATAATTAAAATTTGCATTAATATTAAAATTAAAATTAAATTAACATAACTTTCTTTTTTGAGTTTTGTCAGCTTAATGAAATATTATAATTTTAAGGATAAATTAATTCAATATAATTTTTTTATTTATTATCAAATAAATTTCATTTACCCAAAGTCTTTCAATAAAATTAGAATTCTTTTTTACAAATATGATAAATCACATTGTCTAATAAATTCATTTAACTAAATCTTTTTATATAATTAGAATTTTTATTTTAGAAATTTGATAAATTTTATTAATAATAAAAATATTTAAAATGGCAAACTTAGTAATATAATGAACAATAATAAGTATTTTGGTCAATTCAAAAAATTCTTCACATTCGTGCTTTGACATATATTAGAAACTACTAATATTAGTAGTTGTATCAAGTTTGTTACATGTAAATCTCATTGTTTATGAATTTTTTACTAGATTTTAAAAGGTATTCATTAGCAAAATTTGTATTAACATATAAAGTTTGCTTTATTCACAAATTACATTAATTTAATATAATGGTTATTATGTTTAATATTAATCTAAAAATAAAAGTATGAAAATAAAAGTTAATATGATTTTTAATTCTTTTTACTTATTAAATAAACTTATTAATTTTGAACATTCATAAAAAAATAAAACTTTGAAATAAAACAATTTAATGGAGACCATAACTCTTTTTCATTATTTATCAAATAAATTTATTTTAAAAAATATTTTAAGAAAATTAAAATTTTACTTATATATTGGATAAGTCTAATTAATATTAAAATAATTTATAATGGCAATTTAAAAATTTAATGAACGCAATAATTATTTTCATTAGTTTAAAAGATTTTCCACTTTTGTACTGTTATATTATAGATTATAGATTACAGATATAAATATAAATATGACAAGTTATATGTTTATCTAGTAAGCATTATCGACATAGAAGCTTACATGAATCTATATTCTATATAAAACATATTTCCAGCTCCTTCTTAAGTAAATAGAGGCAAAATAGGCATGTTAAATTGAATAAAGGGGTTAAATAGGAAAAATATAAAATATCCAAATTTTACTTTCATTTATTCCCTCAAACAAATAATATTTATATCTTAACTATACTATATTTTCTGATCTCTTTTGATGTAAATAGGGTAATTTTATGTTGTAAATAAATATTTGATTTATGAAGTAAAATTTGTTGCACCAAATTCTTATATAATTGATTTCTTCCATTTATAAGATAAAGATCAACTTTTATCTTTCTTGAATTTTCAAGGGTTTCAGATCCGTTCGTCGTTTTGGAATATATATTTATATATAAAGGCACAAACTTTGCATCTAGAGAGGTATACTTGATCTGCATATAAAACTATTTTTCTTTTATCTTTTAAATGTATTTACTTTGTGTTTATGATTAAGGAAAATAATTTGATAAGCCAATATTCAAGGAAGAGCTAAGAAGATGACTTAAAGGTGAAGGTTCTATCACATTACAAAGAATATCCCTGTGACTTAAAGGTGAAGTTTCAATCACATTATAAAGAATACCCCCGTCCATAACAAGAACTTCAAAAGTTGTACTGGTTCTAAATCAAGTGATTTTCACTAGGCATTTTATTACTCTAATTATCTATTGAATCCTTTTTTTTAGGCGGGGTTCAAATTTATCTATCGAATCTTTTATGTTGGATTAGAACAACAAATGAGCAATTAATTGAGTTCATATTGAGTGTACATTGTAACATTTTGATTGCTTAAATTTGTCTTGACAATTTGGCATGTAAATGAAATAAATTCATTCCTCAATCCTCTTTTTTTCCTTAAATTAGTTGTCGTAACGGTATAAGACGGAAAGAGTAAGACCAACTTTCAAGATGGATGCCTCTTCCAAGACCTAGGCGAGTTTAACATGGAAGAAAGATGACATTTTAATATTTAACTAGTATTAAAAAAATGACATTTTTTGTGTAAAAGTTGTATGATCTTAAAATATTACAGTGCTTTCACTAGCTCTCTTTTGTGGACTTGTTAGTTTGCATTTTCCTCAATGCAACTAATCAAACTCAAGAGTTTCAAGAACTCTATTATTGTTAATTCTCCTAAATTTCTATATGAAGATGTGACACAATCTTTATACCATAACTTTGAAGGAATTTTATCTATAGCATATCTTTACCACCAGAAATATATGAATAGTTAACAAACTTAGTCTCACAATTAGGATATAATTTAATAATGAAAAATTCAATAGGAATTTTTTTTTAAAATTTCAACATAGAATTTAAAAAATTTGAATTCAAAACTCTTTTTACCAAAGAAAATTTCTAAAATGAAAAATAAAACCTTTTTTTAAGGTTTAGAAAAATTTTGATTTCAAAAAATAATCTTGATAGTTCTTAGCAATTTCTATAGTAGATGTTCCTCCTTTTTTTTTTGTTTCCTTGACTTTAAGAAACCTTAAATGGTGATATAAATATAATTTGTTGAATATAAGTCTAACCACCATGTATTTTCACCAAAAAAAATTCATACAAAATGAGTTTACTTTTATTTTCAAGTTCTTTTTATACTTTAAGCAATCTTTTCTTATATGTATGAGTTAAAACAAAATAAAGACTTGATGCCATTTTCTTTATTGACATTTTTCCTTTTTCACCTTTATAATGCATTCACCTAGTTATCACTTTTTAATTTAAGTCACTAAGCTAACAAAATATAGTTTCTCATTTTTTAATCTTTTTCCCTCTTGAACACACATAACTGAGAGTTCATTGATTGACTATTTTCTTTATGTGTGTTTCTCATGGTCATACTCGTTAGAAAAAATGTAAAATATAAAAGTGATAAGAAATTACTTGAAAAACTCAATTTTGAAAATTTAAGTCAAGCAACAATGTTTTAATGTGCCTATGCACAACTTTTAAAATTGTTGCACTTTAATCCTCAAAGCTTCTTTATCAGGTTGATAACCAAAACGTTATCAGATTTAATAATCTAGTTTTTAGTGGATTTGCAATAATCCTTGATCTTATAACAATTATGATGAAATCCGAAATTGATTTTATAATATAGGATTTAATGTACATCATCTTTAAATGGGTAGATTGCTCCCATTGTATATCAAAATCTATTTTCTTTTTTGGCACTTTATTTGTTAAGGATAAATTGTCCACCCTAAACACTAAAGCAAGGTCTTTACACCCAATATAGCTTAATTAACTTCTTCATTAGAGTAACTTTTCATCACCGAATTTAATTCTAGTAGCCTTATAAATCACAATAGTAGAATTTGCTGAAAAATATAAGGAACTATACTTTAATTGAATATTTCATATTCAAATATAAATCTAAACCTTTTTGTCGGTAAAGGTGCATCATGCATATAGATTTACATAGCTTTAACGGTAAAACAATAACTTTAAAACACCAAAATTAAATAATCCATACTTGTAGGCTTAGGAAAATTTAACTTTGATGTTATATTGTTTTATCCTTTAACAATTTTATAAAATTAATTATTTTCCTATGGGGCCAAATAACTAATTTCATTATCTAACACTTTATGGATTCCATTTTCTTTATATAGGTTTTAAAGAAAAACTTCATTTTAAATAACTACTATTTTATCTAAATCAATTAACTTAAGATGCTATACCCATTCTTAAGTTAATGATTTAGAGCTTAGTAATAACATCCGATATGTAAGCATAAAACTAATTGCATATCACAAATAATTCTTTATCGATTCCATTTTTCTTATGTAGTTATTTAAAGGAAAACTTTATTTTAAATAAGTAACAATTGTCATCTAAATCAACCAACTTAAGATGCTATAGCTACTTGTAAGCTAGTGATTTAAAACTTTAATAATGACATTATTAATATATATAGAACTTTTTACTGCATATTAATAATTGCAGCATAATATAATTTTAAATCATGTTAACTAATTGCAATTATAGAATAAATAATTACATATTAATGTTATCTTCCGTATGTAGTTATTTAAAGAAAACTTTATTTTAAATAACTAATAACCTAACTAAATCAATCAACTTAAGATAATATGGCTATACCCAAGCAATTGATTTAAATTCTTTATAATGACATAATGTATGTATATCATAAATAATTGCAAGTATGATTTAGTAACTCAAATATATACCAAATAAATTGATGGCATAAAACTTTATTGATGTTTAAAGAAATTTTTTATTTTAAATAACTACCAGTATATCTAAATCATGTAACTTAAAATGCTTTGGCTAACACCAAGCTAGTGATTTAAATCTTTAATAATAACATCGATTCTTTATATGGTAAAAATTTACACACTATAATAAAATTTCACATTTTCACGTTGTAACTGAATCAAAAATCATAACATAATATATATATATATATATGCATTCCATAACACTCATTCTTTAATCACATAAAATGTGCCCATGGTCAATGTAATATATAAATGAATAAATTTGACGGTATAATAATGCATATAGTTATAAAAATTTAAATTTTCAAAATAGTAAAATGATTTTTTATTAAACAAATTTAATTATGCATTTTACTTTTAGACTAAGTATACATAAATATTGGTCACTTTATAAGAAAAATGCATACTGCCAATTAAATCTCAGCATACCAAAATATTTTACCATGAAATAATATTCCAAAACTTATATGCACAAAATATTATAAACATGTAATCTTCCATAAATATTAAATAATAATATTTCATGCAATTGAAAAAATTCTAGAAAGTTTTGACTCATTCGATTCTCATTGAGTTCATCATAAATTTATAGGTAAAGACTTTTAAAGTTTGACTTAATCAAGTATTAAATTGAATGAAAAACATAAGATATAATCTTTCATATTTTTTTGATTAAAAATTCTCTTTCAATTTTCATCCCATACGATTAATGTCAAAACACATTTAGTGGGATAAATATTTACAAAATATTTGTTTCATGCCAACATACATTTGTCGTATAATGCATGGTTTTATTCACAATAACATTTGTGAAACATATATATACACGTATGTACGTGATTTTAATCTAAACTATATAGCTAAATAACTTAGCTCTGATACCTTATGTAAGGAACGTATTTCTAACCATTGTTGATCATGAGTGCAATTTCACTCCAAGTATATGAATACAAACACCTTGTATAAGCCTTGTAGTCTATTTTTTTTCTTGATAAAAAATTACCTTATGATGGTGCATATGTAATTTATATATATTAGACTAGGGACTTATACTAGAAGATTAATTAGAGTTATATCTTACCATCAATGAATCTGTATTCTAATTAGTTATTAAAGCAGAGTTTAACTCTTACCACTAAAGTAGTTAATCTGAATACGATTTGTTAGATAATATCACTTCAACATTAATTAAATATTTATCTTAGTCCACTTAATTATCATGTGGGCCACATAAAGTCCAACAAATTTATCCTAAACAATATAATTTTATGCCCTAAATTAGCCTCAAATCAATTTTAATATTAGTTGTTTATAAACATAAACTCTTTAATCACATAATCAGGGATATATTAACGGTTCTAAATGTTGGTATTCGAATTCCAAATCTATTGGATATTAATTGACTGCATGAATTAATTGAGCTAAACTCGAAGTTAACATTTGTAACATGGCACTAAGTAATTATTCTTTAAGTTACTCAATTGTAACAATAATCGTGTAATTTCAATGTATAATGTCTCTTTAAGCAATCAATTCTTAACCATTCATTTTTTCTAGATTTAAAAAATTTTTAACTTTTATTCTTTTCCCATATCTCTCTGTCAAAATTTTTCCTTTTTCCTTTTTCCTTTAATATTTATGCAAGTTAGTTTATTTCTGCCCTTAAATCCCTTTACTTTCAAAGCTTTAGACATACATTTTTTATTTTTTAAATTAATTAAATTCAGACAAGTTTTGGAGTAAAAATGGCTTTTTTATTTTAATAATATAATTTTTTAATTTTGTATTTAATTTATATTAAGAATCATTTCTCAAAATGATCTTTTTTGGTATATAAAAGAGAAATTGTCATTTTTAGGGTTGTTTTCCTTTGAAATAAAGGAAGTCACCCTCATCGAGGGCAGCTTCCTCTATAAAATTTAAAGGGAAATTGCCCTACATAAGCGCTAGAGGTGTTTATAAGCTGAATAGGATTGAGTTCGAGCCAAAGTTAAGTATGATATTAACATCATTTATGTTTGCCCCAGCCTAGTCTAGTCCAAAATATTGGCCTTAAATTTTGTTCAAGCTTGCCTATATTTGTAAATGGGTAGTCAAGCCTGTTTAGGCCCGCCCATACTATTTTTTTTTCTAATTTATCATTTGAAAAATATATTTTTAAAAATTTAAACTTTAGTAATTTAATAGTTTTCTTTTATTAAATTTTGAAATTTAAATAATTTAACATAAATTTTTAATGTTTACAGTATAATATTACATATATATATTTTTATATGATAAGAATTACTTACTATATAAAAATATAAAATTAATATATAATATATAAGTTGTAAAATGGACTCAAACCTTAATAGTGAGAGCCAAGACTTAGCTTACTTTTTAAACTGAGCCCATTTTTTAAGCTTAACATTTTTTACCAAACCTTCCCAAATATCAGGCAAGTCTTTGAGTTTAAACAGATAGCTCAAACTATGAACACTTCTAATAAAGGTAGTTTTCCCTTTTAAAAAAAGATTTATAATTATATAACTAAAAATTTTAAAAAAATTAATAATTTAATTAAAACTTTATAATTACATTTTCTATAATTAAAAAGAATTTTTAAAAAATTAAAACCTAATTATATATTTTCAAGTAGAGATGTCCATAGGCTAGGTCGGGCCAATCTATGGCTCGAAAAATTTTAGATTTCAAGTAGAGATGTCCATGGGTCAAACTAGATCAATCTGTAACTTAAAAAAATTTTATATTTCTTGTCTAGGCTTAAATATGGCCAGCCCCAACTTGGTTAGAAAGCTCAAATTAAATTGGTGATGACTCCTTGGGGTGGGTGAGCAGAAGCTATGGGTGCATTCCTGGCCTGGCCATGCCTCTTGGGTAGGGGCAGTCTCGTGGCCTTTGTATCGGCAATGGAGGGTTCTCTCAGCTAGTTGTCTATCAGGGATCGTGTACCATTTGCCTGGCATAAGGTGCCTGCCGACAGTGGTCTCTCGATCGAAATCTAGGCATTTATGGGGAATGGGACATGGCCATGTTAAAAGGTTAGGCTCATGCCTACAGCGATGCTGCTGATGACCTTAGTGCCAAGTTCCCTACTTCGGGCAATGGCTCCCTTGGGTGGCGTAAGCAGAAGCTGCGTGTGCATTTCTAGCCTGGCCATGCCTTTTGGGCAACGGCAATCTAGTGGCCCTTGTAGCGACAATGGCAGAGGAATTCAAAAATACTATAATATTAATATATTTACACTTTATAATAAAATTTAAATAAAAATATTATTAAATAGTAATATGAACCAAGTCTGATTGACTCGAATTAAGAAAACCTATAGCCAAGCTAGGCCTTGGACATAGGTTTTCTCAATACGCCCTCGACCTTAGACATAGGTCTTCTTAAGTAGGACCGGCTTGACCCATATTACTATTGATAATAAAAATATTTTTATTTCAATTTAATTATAAAAATATATAAATACTGATATAAAAAAATTTAAAATTTTTATTAATATTTAAATAGTATTTCAAGCTTTGAGGTTGGACATGGCCTTCTTCGTGCTTGGACAAGAATTCTAAATTTTTTTAGCTATAAGTTGGCCCAGTCTGACCCATAGACACCTCTACTAAGAAATATAAAATTATATTTTCATTTTTTAATTACAAAATTATAAATTTTATTTTTCAAAATTTAATTATAATATTAAAATATTGATATAAGAATATTTTTGAATTTTTTATTAGTATTTAAATAATAATTTGGTCTTTTGAGCCGAGTCAGCTAACCCTTAGTCGAGCCCGTGGACACCTTTACTTAGAAATATAAAATTATATTATATTTTTAATTATAAAAAGTTAATTATAAATTATAACTTTTTAATTTTTTAAATTTTATAGTTATATAATTATAAAAAATAAAAAAGGGGTGGTTCCCTAAACTAAGGTGGTTTCCCTTCTATATATATATATATATATAAAGGACTGTTTCGAAAAATAATTCTCAACCTAAACTAGACACGAAATTAAAAAAAAATTGTATTATTAAAATAAAAAAGCCAGCAAAATTTTCTTGCAACGAATTATTTTTATTGTTGTTGTTGTTGACGTTGTTACTGTTGTTATTGTTGTTGTTGCTGTTGTTGTTGTTGTTGTTGTTTTACTTTTACTAAGTTTACATAAGGAAAACAAAAACTACATATTCCAACAATTTTATTAGTCAGATTTGAAATAAAATACTAGCTGTTGGTAAGGGTTTGTTAATACAAACAAAAAATAAAAAATAAAAAAAAATGAATGAGTTTAATTTCTTGATTAAATGGAAGTAATTTCCATATCTTTCTACGTGAATTTTTTTTGTTATAATTAATTGTAGAATAATTATGATATAAAATACTCAATTGAGAATTAGGTTGAATTTTCAATGTGATTACATAAATCTTAGAAGATAGATGGAAAGAATTAAAAAAATTCAAGACAATAAATTTTCAGTATATACAATAATTAACTTAATTTAGCTTCTAAATTAATTGGATTCCATCTACAAAAGTAATTGATTAAAAATTAAAATTTACTTGGTCATTACATATCAATATCTATATCTATATATATATATAATATTTTCAACTCCTAAATAGGAATAAATAGGGTCAAAACATATTTTTTATATTGGATTAAATAATATTCTTTTTACCTTTCTTTTTGTGTATTGATTGTTTTGTGTTTTCCTTTTATTTTGGAATTAAAATGAAATAATTAGATTTTTATTATTTAGCGTTTAGTGAAATATTAATTCTACCGTTTTAAAACTTTTCCATGTCAATTATTCTTTCCTCCCATTATTTCCTATCGCTTCTCTCCCTTTTAACATCTTTCTTCCCTTTCTTATTTACTGCAATATTTACTTACATTATTTCACAATCATATTAAATTCTCTTTTGACTCTTTCTTCGGTTAACCTTTTAGGGATTATAAATTCTTGCCAGATTTGATTTTCATGCACAGCATTTTTGCATAGCAAATCTCCTCTAATTTGAAGTTTACTATAGTTTTTTTTTAAAAAAATTGATTTTGGTTATTTCCTTTTTTTTTAAAGAATTATATAAATTTATAAACTTTGTTCTTAGCATATTTACTTGTATGATTTTTTTTTTAATTTTTGATAAGTAAATATTTGAGTATTAACTATCTCGTTTAATCACTTCTTAGTTGTTATTTGAAAATGCAATATAATCCAAGAGCAAGAGTCGTCTTCTGGGCTGAGATGGGTGCTGATGGAAGAGAAACTCAGGCTACTCTCCTACAATAACAACGTTTCAGCTTGTTATTGAAATTATATATCTAGGAATTATACTTTAGTTTTGCTACAATTTTCTGTAAGATTTATATTTCTAGGAGCAAATGATAATATTTTATAGTTTTCCTATAATTGATGTTTTTTATGGAGGACTTAGTTTTATTATCTTGTAAGCAAAACATGCTTGAGACGGCCTTATTGACCGTTGGTGTAGGGTTTTTGGTAGAGGTGACAATTGGACGGGTTTGAGACAAGTTATTTTGGGGTTTAAGTTTTTTCGGATTTCAGCTGGTTTAGGTTCGTGTTCATTTGGATTCGAGCAAATTCAGGTTCGGACCAATTCGAGTTCGGGTTTGAGTTTAGATCGGGTTCGGGTTTGAGTACAGTTTACATCAGTTTTTTTATTTTATGTTAAATGTAATCACTTTTACGTAATTTTAAATTCTAAGTTAGGCGTGAATTTGGCCCCGTCTGGCCCAAAAAAAATCCTAGTTTGGTTCTATGGGTCTATCCATGGCCCGAAAAATTTTTGAATTCTAAGATCAGGGCCAAATTTTTCCTAATCGACCCATGTAAGTACAAATCATTGTTCATAATATTATAAAGTTATTTTTATATCAATATTTATATATTTTATAATTAAATTTAAATAAAATATATTACTTGATTTTTAAAAAATACTGTTTCAAGTCGAGCATACTTGAAACTTAAAATCTAAGATCTAGGCTTGATCGTGCCAAGCTTATTGTGTTGGGCAGGGCTTATGGATAGGTCGTTTAGCTCATAGACAGGTCTAATTGCTAGTTTAACATATGATTTTTTTCAATTTTAATATAGTATTATCTATTATGACTTTAATATTTTTTAATTTATTTATTACTTTGTTATATT
>JBBYHO010180176.1:8841-25072 GCA_038382025.1 Adansonia gregorii | reverse complement strand
CTACCATTCAAAACCTGCTTCCCCAAAACCAGTTAAGACCCAAAACTAACACACAACCCCCAAGAACCAATCAAACTAGACCCTATTTTAACCTTTTTCCTTATTCATATAAGGAAATGTTTGACAAACTTTCAAAAGCAAGGCCAGTAGCGCTAATCTTTTCTAAACCATAGAAGGAAATTACCCCAGTTGGTATGACCCAAATTGGCACTGTGAGTATCATGCAGTAGTAGGTCACCTGATCAAAAACTATACGACCTTCAAGCAAAAGGTTCAAAGTCTTCTTGAGAGAAGTGCCTTTCAAATTGATAATGGCTCAACACCTAATATGGCAATAAATCCCTTACCAAATCATATCGAACCCAAGATTAATGCTCTGATTATTGAAGAAACAGATCAAAAGAAGTCAAAAGTCCAAAAAGTTAAGACGTCTATGTAAAAAGTATGGGCTACCATTAGAAAAGATGATAAAGAGTTCACTGAGGATCGTGGGATTCACCCATGCCCCCTGGATATGTTTTAAAGAATTAGACATGGGTTGAGAAAGGCATAGTGTCTAGGCCAATCCTAAAGTAATAACTAAGAAATGAACTCTGTTATCTATAAATCTTTTCGTAAAAACTCATAATGTTAGTTTATCATCAGTAAAAATGAAATGCATGTAATCTTTCCTTATATAATCTTTCTTAGCCCTTTTTCTTTCTTACATCTTTTTCTTTTATGATTTTTTATCTCAAAATCTCTTTTCCTTTTTTGCATTCATACCTTATTCATATCTTATATTCTTTTGCCCATTTCTTTTTTGCTTTTGTCTTTACAGAGAAACAGATAAATCTTATCAAGATTTGAGGTTAATTTTGAATAGACCATTTGCTCGAATGATGTTACTCTTGAAGAAGATGTCGATGATCATATCTTGCCTTTTGATTTGCTAAAAATAATTGAACAAGAAGATGAGTACATAATACCCTATGTAGAGCCAACTAGGATTATCAATTTGAAGAATGATGAAAATGATAAGGAGGAGATCAGAATAGGATCCGCCATAAAAGCTTTCACCTGAGAAGATCTAATAAGTTACTGCATGAATTTCAAGACATCTTTGCATAGTCTTATCAAGACATGCTAGGATTAGATGCAGAGATTGTGGTTCATAAATTACCCATAAAGCCAGAATACAAGCCGATTTAATAAAGCTAAAGAGAATAAAACTGAAGATGTTTTTAAAGATACAAGAAAAGGTTAAGAAGCTGTTTGAATATGGATTTTTAAAGGTGGCAAAATATTCGGAGTGGGTTACAAACATTATCCTGGTTCCCAAGAAAGATGGAAAAGTTAGAATATGTATGCATTACCGAAACCTCAATTGAGCAAGCCCAAAATACAACCTCCCCTTTTCTTATATAGACACCCTGGTCGATAATACTATGAAAAACTCTTTATTTTCCTTGATGGATGGATTTTCAAGGTATAACCAAATTAGAATGGCTTTAAAAGATATGGAGAAGACCATGTTTGTCACAATGTAGGGAATATTTTGTTACAAAGTAATGCCATTTGGGTTGAAGAATGCAGGAACAACTTACCAAAGGGCAATGGTCACCCTATTCCATGACATGATGCAAAAAAAATTAAAATGTATGTTAATAACGTGATTTTAAGTCCCCCCGAGAAGAAAGTTATGTAGCGGACCTGCGAACGTTGTTTAAAAGGCTGAAAAAATATCGAATAAAGCTTAACCTGGCAAAATGTACATTCAAAGCTAGGTCTGGAAAATTGTTATGTTTTGTCATAAGCAAAAGAGGAATTGAAGTTAATTTGGATAAGATCAAAGCTATACAAGAGTTACCATCCCCACGTATGCCAAAAGAAGTGAGAAGTTTCTTGGGAAAATTGAATTACATCGCTAGATTCATATCTTAACTCACGGATAAGTGTAATCTAATTTTTTAGCTTTTGCGAAAACAAAATCCTAGTAAGTAGGATAGTGAAAGCCAAAATGCTTTCAAAAAAGTTAAGCAATATCTCTCCAATCTATCGATATTGGTACCATCTACTTTGGGATGACCTTTGATCCTGTATTTGTCAGTGTTCAAAAGATCCATGGGCTGTGTGTTAGGGCAGCATGATATGACTGAAAAAAAAAAGCAAGGAATCTATTACCTTAATAAGAAATTTTTGGATTACAAGGTAAATTATTCCCATATAGAAAAGATATATTGTGCTTTAGTCTAGACAATAAAAGGACTATAACAGTACATGTTGTATCATGTTACATGGTTGATCACTAAAATGGACCCAATCAAATATCTGTTTGAAGCATCAGCTTTATCAGAAAGGATAGCTAGGTGAAAAGTTCTACTATCCAAATATGATATCATTTATATATGCCAAAAGGCGATTAAAGGAAGTGCCATTGCTGAATTGTTAGCAAGTCGGGCGCTTGATGATTATCAACCATTGGATTTTGAATTCCTTAATGAGGACTTAATGAATATTATGGTCAAAGAAGAAAAAGAGTCATCAAAAGGATTTACATGGAAAATGTACTTTGATAGAGCATCAAATGCATTGAGGCATGAAATTGACGCAATTTAATAATCTCCAAAAGGGAATTATTACCCTTTTACAATGCAAATAATTTTTGATTGCACCAACAATGTGGCAAAATATGAAGCATGTATTATGGGGCTATAAGTAGCATTAGAAAATAGGGCCCAGGTATTGAAAGTCTACAGAGATTCAACCTCGGTAGTTTACCAACTGCATGAAGAATGGGAAATAAGAGAGCCAAGGTTGTAACAATATAAAAAATTGATTCTATAATTACTAAAAGAATCCAAAGAAGTAGACTTCATTCATCTATTCCGTGATGACAATCAAATGGCAGATGCTCAAGCCACCTTAGCTTCGATGTTCAAAGTAAACAAAGGGCAGGAGGTGACACCCATTGAGATGAGTATTATGAATTCCCTACATACTACCACAACATTGAGATTAAAGCAGATGGCTTTCCATGGCATCACGATATCAGAAATTAGTTGAAGGATCGAGTATATTTGCCAAATACCTCAGAAATTGATAAGAAAACCTTAAAAAGGTTAACACTGAATTTTGTCTTGGATTGATAGATTTTGTATGAGAAATGTTTTGACCAAGGATTATTAAGGTGCGTTGATGCTTTAACAGCAAAGAGAATAATAAAAGGAATACATGAAAGGGTTTATAGGATTCACGCCAATGAACATAAGATGGCAAAACAAATTATGAGATTAGGCTCCTTCTAGACGACTATATAGAGTGACTATATCAAGTACGCCTAAAAATGTCATAACTGTCAAGTCTATGCCAACAAGATTCATGTCCCACCTTCACCGTTACATGTCATGATCGTGCCATGGCCTTTTTCTATATGGGTTATGGATTTCATTGGACCCATTACTCCTGCAACATCAAACTGGCATTATTTATCTTGGTGGCGATTGATTATTTCACCAAATAAGTGGAAGCCATTTTTTTTGCAAACGTCATAAGATCAGTGGTGATTAAATTTCTAAAGGCCAATATCATTTGTAGATTCAAGGTCCCTGAAAGAATTATAAGGGATAATGCCTAATAATAAACTGATGACGAAGGTCTATACCCAGCTTAAAATCTCTCATCATAATTCGGTCACATATCATCTGAAGATAAATGGGGCCGTAGAAGCTGCCAACAAAAATATTAAGAAGATTATAGGAAAAATGGTGAAGACTTATAAAGATTGGTAAGAGAAGCTTTCATTCGCTCTCCTTGCTTATTGAACCTTAGTATGGACCTTGACTGGGGCAACACCTTATTCATTGGTGATGGCACGAAGGCAGTACTACCAATTGAAGTCGAGATCCCATCACTTCGAATATTAATGGAGACCAAATTAGAAAAAACTAAATGGGTACAAGATCGCTACGAATAACTAAACTTTATTGAAAAAAAAGTTGAAAGCGATCCAGCATAAGAAAATGTACCAAAAAAGGATGATAAAGGCCCATGATAAGAAGATTCATCCAAGACAGTTTCATGAAAGAGAATTGATGCTGAAGAAAATCCTCCTGATATAAAAAGATCCACAAGGCAATAGACACCCAATTAGGGAGGGCCCTATGTGGTTTATAAGGCATTCTCAGGAGGCACATTAATCCTTTCCAAAATGGATGGAGATGTATTGCCAAATCCTGTCAATGCAGATAGTGTAAAGAAATACTATGTTTAAAAAACAAACAAAAAAATAAAAAACAAACAAAAAAAGAAGAAAACAAAAATTAAACGAAAACTTGAATGGAGCGTTCAATTAAAGGTGATATAAGGGGAGGCTTTAAGTTGAAAAACCTAAAAGGACAGCTCAAGCAAAAGAAAGAAATGATTAAATCCAGGCATGATATGATAAAACGCATCTCTAAAAGATGGATCTACGCAGAAGTAGATATTCAATTCAAAATAAATCTTTGAAGATCTAAATTTAGTTGTCCAGACCTTTTTTTTTTAAATTTACCATTATCTTTATGAATCTTTTCTTGGGCATTTTACCATTATTTTTGTAAAAAAGCCAATATTCTACTTTTTTTTCTTTGAAATGCAACCTCTGTTAGATTATCATTTTAATCATGCTAACATATTTGTTAAATGATAATTAACGATTTAAAAAAATAAAGATGGATTAAAATAGATAATAGGCTAACCTCTTTGAGTTACTTTGGAATGAGGTCAAAACATTATAAAAATCTTGGTTCACATCTTAATTCCTTCAAACATTCTAAGAAGTGTTAAAGGGTGGATAACTAACCATCTTAGATAGAATTCTAATGATGGAGGAAGCTCAACCTCTTAGAAGATATTCATCATTTTGTTCTAGCTAGCGAGGGAATTAATGGAAACGTCAGGTCCTTATTATATTCTGAAAACCACAAATGAATCGAAAGAGGGCATCCCGCACATATTTCCAACCATGTCCCTTTTCATTAACCACTAGATAGTATTGATGCAACACAAAGTCATGTTTCCTCTCGGGGCAGGGACATCACCCATATTTCTAATCATATCCTTTTTCCTCAACCACTAGTGGTATTGATGCAACACAAAGTCATGCATCCTTTCGAGGTAGGGACATCACCCACATTTCCAATCATATCCCTTTTTTTTAACCACTAGATGGTATGGATGCATCACAAAGTTCTATTTTTTCTTGGGGTAAAGACATCACCCACATTTCCAATCATATCTTTTTTCCTCAGGTATTGATGCATCACATGTCCACAAGAGGCATCCCCCACACATTCCTAATCATACCATTTTCTTTCAGTCACTAGATAAGGTAGGTGCATCCTAATTTAAATTTTTCAGAGAACAAGAATAATTGTTTCTGTAAAGATAACGTCAGATTCAAGACTGGCCTCTTACCACTAGAAAGATTTTTTACGCTTTCTGAAGATGTTTTTCGACTTTCAAAGTGGGTTGAATCACGAGTTAAAAAAATGAATGAAAACTAAAAAAATAAAGAATAAATCCAATCATGAAAATCCATGCATATTCACTATACATCTACATTCATAATTGTGTAATTCAAAACTTAAAACAATTAAGCAAGAAAAAACTATCAGAATGGGTACTACTTCAAAATCAAACGAGGTTAGTTACGCTTTTCTTAAAGATCTTAAATATTAGATTACTTCAACCTTATTAAGGTTTATTTCTAACTGATCGAACTCGGCTAAATTCTTACTTACTTGGCTGTATTCATCTAGTCTCGCTACATTTTACTTGGTCAAACTTTAGAAACTTCTCTTTCACTTTCGTTTGACGTGATGGTTTAGCCTTGGTCAAACTTTTTCTCCTTCATTTGACATGATGGTTTAGCCCTAGTCAAACTTCTTTTCACCTCTTTTTGAAGTGATGGTTTAGTCCTGGTTAAACTTTTTTTTCATTTTCATTTGACATGATAGTTTAGCCTTGGTTAAACTTTTTTTTTACCTCCATTTCAGGTGATGGTTTAGCCCTGGTCAAACTTTCTTTTTATCTTTGTTTGGTGTGATGGTTTAGCCCTAGTCAAACTCCCTTTTCATTTTGTTTGATGTGATGGTTGGCCTTGGTCAAACTTACTTTTCACTTTTATTTAACGTGGTGGTTTAGCACTGGTCAAACTTTTTTTTCATTTCATTTGATGTGATGGTTTAGCCCTAGTCAAACTTTTTTTCACTTTTGTTTGACATGATAGTTTAACCCTGATTAAAATTTTTTTATTTCAGTTAACGTAATGGTTTAGCCCTGGTCAAACTTTTTTTTACCTTTATTTGAGTGATGGTTTAGCCCTAGTAAACTCCCTTTTCATTTTATTTGACAAAATGATTTAGCCCTAGTCAAACTTTTTTTTCATTTTGTTTAACGTTATGGTTTCGCCTTGGTTAAACTTCTTTTCACTTCCCTTTGATGTGATGGTTTAGCCTTAGTCAACTCCTTCTTCATTTCGTTTGACGTTTTAGCTGTGGTTAAACTTCCTTGCACTGTCGTTTGACAAGATGGTTTTGCCTTAGTCAAACTCTTTTTTATATCTCGTTTGATGTAATGGTTCAGCCCTGGTCAAACTTGTTATGTTTAACCTAAGGTATTACCTTTGTATCCTTTATCTATCCATCAGCTTAGTCCAGGGTAATTATTTTCATTTGTTGACCTGATTGCTGGGTCTCAGTCAATTTGTCTTACTAGTTGGTTTGTGCGTTTTTGTTCCAACCACCATAATATGAATTCCTCAGAGGGCAAGAACAATTATTTTTGTAAAGACAATGCCAAATTCAAGACTGACCCCTTACCATCATAATGATTCTCTACACTTTCCAAAGATGTTTTTAGGCTTTCAAAGTTGGTTGAATCACGATTTAAAAAGACAATGAATGAAAACTAGAAAAATAAGGAATAAATCCAACCATCGAAATCCATGCACATTCATCATACATCCATATTCATAATTGTGTAATTCATAGGTTTAAAGCAATTAAGCAAGAAAAAACTATCAAAATGGATACTACTTTAAAATCAAAAGGTAAGTTAAGCTTTCTTCAAAGATCTCAGATATTAGATTATTTCAACCCTATTAAAGTTTATCTCTAACCAATCGAACTCGGTTAAATTCTTACTTACTTGGCTGTACTCGTCAAGTCTTGCTACATTTTACTTGGTCAAAGTATAGACTTTGAGTTCAAACTTCTCTTTCACTTTCGTTTGACGTGATGGTTTAGCCTTGGTCAAACTTTTTTTTCTTCATTTGACATGATGGTTTAGCCCTAGTCAAATTTCTTTTCACCTCTTTTTGAAGTGATAGTTTAGTCCTAGTTAAACTTTCTTTTCATTTTCATTTGACATGATAGTTTAGCCGTTGTTAAACTTTTTTTCACCTCCATTGCACATGATGGTTTAGCCTTGGTCAAACTTTCTTTTTACCTCTGTTTGGTGTGATGGTTTAGCCCTAGTCAAACTCCCTTTTCATTTTGTTTGATGTGATGGTTGGCCTTGGTCAAACTTACTTTTCACTTTCATTTAACGTGGTGGTTTAGCACTAGTCAAGCTTTCTTTTCATTTCAGTGGATGTGATGGTTTAGCCCTGGTCAAACTTTTTTTTTATTTTCATTTGACGTGATAGTTTAACCTTAATTAAACTCTTTTTTATTTCATTTGACGTAATGGTTTAGCCCTAGTTAAACTTTTTTTTACCTTTATTTGACGTGATGGTTTAGCCCTAGTCAACTCCCTTTTCATTTTCTTTGACAAAATGGTTTAGCCCTGGTCAAACGTTTGTTTCATTTTGTTTGACGTTATGGTTTCGCCTTGGTTAAACTTCTTTTCACTTCCCTTTGACGTGATAGTTTAGCCCTAGTCAACTCCCTTTTCATTTCATTTGACGTTTTAGCTCTAGTTAAACTTCCTTTCACTGTCGTTTGACAGGATAGTTTTGCCCTAGTCAAACTTCTTTTTATATCTCGTTCGATGTAATGGTTCAGCCTTGGTCAAACTTCTTACGTTTAACCTTAGGTATTACCTTTGTATCCTTTATCTATCCATCAACCTAGTCCTAGGTAATTATTTTCATTTATTAACCTGATTGCTTGGTCTCAGTCAATTTGTCTTACTAGTTGGTTTGTGTGTTTTTGTTCCAACCATCGTAATATGAATTCCTCAGAGGGCAAGAACAATTGTTTTTGTAAAGACAACGTTGAATTCAAGACTGGCCCTTTACCGCCATAATGATTCTCTGCACTTTCTAAAGATGTTTTTAGGCTTTCAAAGTTGGTTGAATCATGATTTAAAAAGAAAATGAATGAAAACTAAAAAAAAAATAAGGAATAAATCCAACCATCAAAATCTACGCACATTCATCATACATCCATATTCATAATTGTGTAATTCACAGGTTTAAAGCAATTAAGCAAGAAAAACTATCAGTATGGATACTACTTTAAAATCAAAAGGTAAGTTAAGCTTCCCTCAAAGATCTCAAATATTAGATTACTTTAACCCTATTAAGGTTTATCCCCAACTGACTGAACTCGATCAAATTTTTACTTACTTTGCTATACTCGGTCAAGTTTTGCTACATTTTACTCAATCAAACTTTTCTTTCACTTTTGTTTGACGTAATGGTTTAGCCTTGGTCCAACTTTTTTTCTTCATTTGACATGATGGTTTAGCCTTGGTCAAATTATTTTCACGTTCTTTTGACATGATAGTTTAGCCCTGGTTAAACTTTTTTTTTACTTTTTTTTATGTGATGGTTTAACTCTAGTCAAACTTCTTTTCACTTCCATTTGACGTGATGGTTTAGCCTTGGTCAAAATTTCTTTTTACCTTTATTTGACATGATGGTTTAGCCCTAGTGAAACTTTCCTTTCACTTTCATTTGACATGATGGTTTAGCCCTGGTCAAACTTTTTTTTCATTTCATTTGACGTGATGTTTTTTCTTTCACTTTCGTTTGACGTGATGGTTTAGCCCTGGTCAAACTTTTTTTATTTTGTTTAACATGATGGTTTAACTTTGGTCAAACTTTTTTCACCTTCATTTGATGAGATGGTTTAGCCCTGGTCAGCTCCCTTTTCATTTCATTTGACGTGATGGTTTAGCCCTGGTCAAACTTTCTTTTCATTTTGTTTGACATTATGGTTTCACCTTGGTCAAACTTCTTTTCACCTCTGTTTGACGTAATGGTTTAGCCCCGGTTAACTCCCCTTTCATTTCATTTGACGTGATGGTTTAGCTCTGGTCAAACTTCCCTTTACTGTCATTTGACATGATGGTTTTGCCTCGGTTAAACTCTTTTTTATATGTTGTTCGACATAATGGTTCAACCTTAGTTGAACTTGTTAAACTTAACCTTAGGTATTATCTTTGTATACTTTATCTACCCGTCGGCTTAGTCCCAAGTAATTCCTTTCATTTGTTGACCTGATTGCTTGGTTTCAATCAATTTATCTTACTAGTTGGTTTATGCATTTTCACCTCGACCAACTCTTTTTCAATGTTAACTTCACCGTAAGTTAAAAGTTCCCCTTCTAATTAGTAAACTCTAATATATATGTTTATATCTCATTTTTCTTGTACTTTATGGCCCAGACGAAATTATGTCTATTTGGTCTTTGTCATATTCTTGATTCTTAGCAATGGACAAAGAGGGCGGCTATAGACACCTAAATTTGTCTAGGCTATCTGTCCCTAAAAGTCATAAATAATAGAGAACGAAAATATAGTGGCCACTCTGATAGAGGCCAACTTCCACCAGAGTGGTTTCACATTTTTGTAATTTTAATCAGTCATGTGTAAATAACTATATATACACATGATAAAGAAATTCATTCTTTTCAGGTAAAAAACAAATCCGCAAAAGAAAAAATTTTGTTTTTGAACAAGTTCTTGACAAATTTTGGAAATTACCTTTACCGATGATCTTATAGTTAATTTTTTTATTTTTTGAGATTTTTTTAAAAAACTCGAGAAATTGGCGGTCAAATACTTTTACCAACACCAATGTGCTTTTATGCCAATTCTCACCCGAAAAATCATAAATATTCAAGGAAAAATACGTATTGGCATTTTCTACCATAAAATGTCGAACTATAAAATTTATAAATTAATTTTGAAATTTGCACTCTTATGAGTATCATACTCGTGAATTTTACTTTTGGTTCTTGTTGATCTATTTTTAAAATTTTACAAGTTCATTCTCTTCACTTTAGAAATTAATGTTTTGAATAATATGTGGTCCTAAATTTGTTTTACTTCAATGTCAATGAAATTTCATAATTTTTCCCAGTATTAAAACATGAGTTTTTCTTTACTCGTAAAATTTTCAGTGGAATCCTTTCAAGTCTCAAACATCAAAATTCATCCAATATTATTGTTGGATTTGCCTTAAATTAATTTTGGAAAATTCATTTATTTTCATGACTTTTGAATTTTTTCTTAAAATTCTCTTATTTTTGAAATACGGAGTTTTATACTCCGTATGTTTTAGGGGTGATTTTTTCTTGGTTTATGATTTTTAAAATTCATCAAATATTATTATTTGATTCACCTTAATTCAGCTTTTAAAAATTCATTCATTTTAATGAGTTTTGATTTTTTTTCTTGAACTTCCCTTGTTTTCAAAAAATAGAGTTTTCTATTTCATAAATATTTTTGGGGGAATGTTCATCAGTTTAAAATTTTTAAAATTCATCTAATATTGTCATTTAACTTTCATTAAATCAGTTTTGAAAATTTTAATTTATTTTATGATTTTTAGAATTTTTCCTATTCCTAAAATACAAAGTTTCTACTTCATAAATTTCTTCAGTAGGATTTTTTGAAGTTCAAAATTTTTTAAAAAAATTTTTAATATTATTTTTTAATCTATATTAATTTAGTTTGTAAAAAAGTAATTCATTTTGTGAGTTTTGTATTTTTTTAGTAAAACATTTTTTCCCCATTAAGGGTTTTTTTTGTAAAATTTTACGCGTTTGCTATTTTAAATCTTTTTTTTGTACATAAAAAATTATTTTTAGTATTAGATTGAATTAAATGGATAATTTGAAATTTTACTAAAAAAAACATAATTTTTAATTTTTACAATTTAGTTCTTATAGCTAATTTTTAAGGTATAATTTTATATATTATTTACAAATATCAATTAAAATATCTATAAAAATCAATAATATCATGCATGACTTCACAAGAAGACAAGAGTATCAATTTAAATCCAATCAATTTCTAAAAAAATCAAATCAGATCTCAAACAAATCTAATTTAAAATTTTAAAAAAATTAATAAATTATGACATATAATAAATGAAAGGAAATTTTGAGGGATTTTGGATGAAAACTCACGGCAAAGATGGATTCAAAAGAAAATCCATCATCTTGCCGTCCATTGACTTGGAAAAAACCCATGAAAAAAAAATCTCCCAAATAGTTCATTACTTCCATAAGCCAAAAACTCCAAAAATCCATAAAAATTACTTAGGTTTTTTATTTTTTTCAAGCTTTCAAGGCAACTTCTCTTCCAAAATCTTATATTTATGTTGATTCCATGCTTGATTTCTTATTTTAGTGAGTTTTATGATTGCTTGAGCTCATGGATTTCATTCCACGTTGAAAGGCCAAGCATGAAAACAATGATTAAATTTTATGAATTTTCTTGATTTATTTGATTTTGTTGTATTTTTTCTTTTTTTTAATATAATATTTTGTGTTCATTTGTAATAATGATGTTATCTTCAATGATTACATGTTTTATAATATTTATTATATTTTGTTTATGATGATTTATATTGAAATATTAGTGATTTTTTTCTACTTTCAAGCTTAAAAAAAATTTTTATATAAATTTATGATATTATTTATGAAATTTCAAGATCAAAAAATTTTGTCTTGATGCTTTCTATGCCTTGGACAAACCTGATTGGGCTTGATAATTGTGACTTTGTGTTTATTTTTGCTTTTATTTTAGGTTTTTAAAGTTATTTTTTAATATTTGTAAACTTAGGGACTAAATTGTAAATGTCTAAAAGTTTAGGGACTGGTTTGCAAATAATAGAAATTTTTTGTTTTATGGTCAAAAGATTTGACCAAAAGCTTCATGGATAACATGGAAATTGATTTTGGGTATTTCATATCATGCTATAGGTATTTTTCACACTTTAAGGGGTATTTTGTAATTTCTCAAAGTTTAAGGGCTAGTTTGCAAATAAAGAAAAATTTTGTTTTCTGGTCAAAGGTGTTTGACCAAACCTTCTTATGGATGTTCTTCATGATTTACATGCTACTTTTTATCTGATTAATTATATTTCGTGATGATTTAGATTATCTTTTTTATTTAGGAACCTAAGTGTAAGATCGAAAAAGTTTATGAACCCTTAGGGAAATTTAGCATTTTTAGGACAAAATGGTTCTCTGTAGCATGAAATCATCAACTTAGATTATTTTAAATATTTTTAGAATCCCATTGGTCCTCCAGTGAGGTGCTAAAAATATAAAAATCTTTCATATTCTTTTGGTTCTCCATTAGGGTATGAAATGCAATTTTTGAAAATTTAGGGACCCATTAGCAATTTTCATACTTTAGGTCATTTTTGTAATCTAAATTACCCATTTAGCATAAGAATAATCATTACTTATTCTTTCGAGTCCAACAGGGGTATCGGGATACTTTCATGTCGAAGATATACCCTAGAAGCATTTTTGTAATTTTCCTTACTAAGATGCTTTTATGCCAAAGTTGAAAGTTTAAGGTTCCTTTAGCCTTTTAAGGTCATTTTTTACTCCATTAGGGATACCATAACACTTTCATGTCAAAGGTATACCTCATGGGCATTTTCGTTATTTTTTTCACTTGGATACTTTTATGCCAAAGGTGAATGTTTAAGGTTTATTTAGCCTTTTAAGGTCATTTTTTAGTCTACTTGGGGTACCGGAATACTTTCATCTCAAAGGTTTACCCCTAAGGCATTTTCATAAATTTTCTTATCGGGTGCCTTAGTGTCAATGGTAAGCCTTAGGAATATTTTAATTTTGTTCTAAGCCTAATTAGTTACTGGATGCCCTAGTGTCGATGGTAAACCTTAGGAATATTTTAATTTTCCTTAGAACCTAATTCTAAGTAGTTATTGGGTGCCTTACTGTCTATGGTAAGCCTTAGGAATTTCTTTTTTAAATTTTCTTAGAACCCAATCCTAAGTAGTTACTGGGTGCCTTAGTGTCGATGGTAAACCTTAGGAATATTTTAATGTTCCTTAGAACCCAATCCTAAGTAGTTATCGGATGCCTTAATGTCGATGGTAAGCCTTAGGAATTTTTTTTTTTAATTTTCCTTAAACCAAATCCTAAGTAATTATCAAGTGCCTTAGTGCTAATGGTAAGCTTTAGGGATATTTTAATTGTTCTTAAAACCTAGTCTTAAGCAACCACCGGGTGTTTCTATGCTGAAGTATACTTTAAGGATAGGTTTATTTTTCTTTTATCTTTTTAGTCCTTAGATTCAAATTAGTACTTTAGTATCTAGACCGAGTCATAGGTCCTTTATTTTTGTTTCAAATAAAATTCGTATGTCTTTATAAAATAAAGGCAATGTCTCGGAGTTAGAGTGATGCATGAAATTCCTCTCACCTATATGTGATAGGGGTTTTCGAATCATTGTAATGACGAGATATCCTTTTCCAAATGAAAATCAGGAATTTTATACAAATAAAAACTTTTCACATTCTGCCAAGTACTCCAGTAGGATGTGAAAGACATTTTGGTTTTTTAAAACCTTTTATGTCCTTTTAGTTTTTCGTTGGGGTATAAAAGAAATAATAAAAAAACTTTCGTGTCTCATTGGTTTTTCGGTGAGGGTGTGTAAGACGTTTCGATTTTCAAAATACAAAACTATGATTTTCTCTCATGGAATAACAAAATCTTATTTGAGCAACACTGGAATTGTAAAAAAATACCACATATTGAAGCCGAATAAAAATTAAAGTTCAAATTAACCATGATCGATAAGATACCAATTTTGGGCATTACAAGAGGGTCAATCTTTACTTGTGGCTGTAACTGACTCCCGAACCTTTAAAAATGATCTATGGTTCTTCGTAGATCACGAAATTTATCTTTAGGGTTTTGTGACCCTTAAAGCATTAATTCTGACGGGTGACCAATCTAACCAAACCAAAACAGATTGGCGGCAACTCCAAACAAATAATCATTTCATGATGACTATTTAAGGTTAAGATGGGCGAATGATTCATCTTAACTACTGAGTCTCCAGAAATAAAAGAATATTAATATAGATATGGCCCAAAAAAAAGAAGAATAAATAGTTTTGAAATAATGATACATCACCACTTATATAATCAAGGGCTGTTTAAGTCAGCCTTGGTTAAGATTCGCATCTAGGTCACCTTACGACAAACACCTAGTTAAATCTTAGTGCTTTGTTTAAGTCTTCCATTGTATTTTAATTATTTTATGCCTAATATATTATTCATGAGCTGGATTTTCCAACATCAACATTAAAATGTCTTGCTTGTGTGGCATCACAGGGTTAGAAAGATACTATAATTTCTTAAACAATAACTGACTGAAAGAAAAAAAATGGAAATTTAGGGAAAGCTCTCCATAAGGGAACTTCAACTCCCCAGTGGGAAGAGGAAGCGGAGCCAGCCTCTGGGCTTGGTAGCGTTACTTTTTGCAGGGAAAATTCGAAAAATGCAGACTTAACCTAAAGCTGTCAAATGAGTAAGCAAACAGAATCCAAAGTGCTTTACGTAGAGATTGATGCAAATGATTTACGATTTTCGTTAAAGAACGTGCCAAGCCCAACTATACCATCTTTTATTTTGATAATAAATGTAATTTACATAATTAATTAATTCATGAGAGTGATTGATGAAATTCCAATTATTAATAAATAAAGAAAAATAAAGGCAGATAGAATAGAATAGAATGCATCAACTTTCAACTTTATCTAAAACACATAAATATAGAAGCTTCCTCGATACGTGCAATCGTGGGAATGAGTTGCACTTTCTCTTAATTTGTGTGTTTTAGGGTTCGTTTAATATCGATATTAAAAAAATTAGGTTAAAAAATTTAGTTGAAAAAATTATTTAAAAAATGTGATAAAAATGTTATTTAAATAAAATTTAATTATTTGATATTAATGTGAAAAAATGTGTCATAAAAAATTAAAATATCGAAAAATATATATTTAAAATAAAAAATTTAAAATATGTGATTGATAACGTAATTTTATTTAAAATCAATTTTTAAATCACAAAATTTTTATTTTCTTAGTTTTTTATATAAATTACCGAATTATAATTTTAACGCATAACCTAAAATTTTTTATCAATTTATTGTGATAAAAACACAACTTCTTATCTCAAAATATATACATCAGTGCTAAACGGCCCTTAGTACTACGTAGGTGTGTATTGGAGACTCGGACAGTGAGCTTTTTTGACAACTTGCAGTCCCCAAATTTTTCTCTGCAACCAATAAAGGTGAGTGGCACACCCCATCTTTTTCTATATCTACAACAAAACGGAATTCCCCAAATTTTCCTCTATGCTGAATCAATCGATCTAGTAATATCTATCCGATTTGCCCAATTGGTGCTTATAGCTATTGACTAAAATTATTTACTTTAATTTTTAATTTAAAATTTTTTATATTTAATATATTAATTTTATTAAATTCAAAAAAAATAATTTATTAATTGTATTTTTTTATAAATATTATCTTAATCAATAATAGCATATCACTAAACATTGATTAATATTTCCCTATTTTATATTACCTTTCTACGTGCACAACTCGATTTGTATATATCTAAATAGAAATATTAAGTTTTGACAAAAATTATGATTATCGGAACATAAGGTGTCTAAGGCAATTTCATTCTTTCATTATTTATTTATTTATTTTTTTTTTTGGTTTTTCTATTTGGTTTGGATCTAATCTCTTTCCTAAGCGGTGTTAAGGATGCAATATCTTTTGTTTTTAGAACGAAAAAGTTTCTAAAAATAAAAATAAAATCGAATCCTTGTTGCCAGATAAATAAGTATCTCTTATTATCAACAGAACTTTCCTTATGGTTATCTCGCGCACCACCTTTGTCACTTGAGTTTAGTCCAAAGTGTCTGAGCAAAGATATTTACATAAATAATTGAATATATATATATATATATATA
>JBBYHO010179417.1:7679-24848 GCA_038382025.1 Adansonia gregorii | reverse complement strand
AGAACACTTATTTGATTGGTGTTTTTATTTTTAATTTTTTTCTTTTCAATTTATACTAAAAAGAATAAATAATAAAAATATGAATGAAACAGAACTTCATTAATTTTTTTGGGTAAATAAAAAATTTTGAATAAAACAAAATCTTATTAAATTTATTTGTGTAAAGAAAGTATTTGGTGTTTTCTAAAAGTCTGTCCCAACTGATTCATAGAAATTAGGTCATCCATTTTGACTGTAATTAGGTCTTTTGGCCAAAAATAAAAACAATAAAATGAGTTTTAACTGTTGCTAACATTATAAGAAGAGATCTGTTTGGCGACAGGGATAGCGATTTTTGTTAATTTTTCAATGAGTTGGGACCCAGAACGCGGCTTAGATAGCTGGCTTGATAATTACCCAAAGCGAAAGTCTGTTTACCAATTCCAACCCCTACACATACACACACACACATATTAATTATTTATAGAATATTATATTAGTCTATTGAAAATTTTTAAAAAGAAATATAAATGGTTATATTTTTAATTATTTAACTCATTAGATTTATTAATAGTAAATAGAGGTTTATATTCTGTTAATTGTCAAGTATAATTTTATATATGAAAGAGATTATAAATTAAATTAAGGTTTCATTAAGTTTTTTTATGTAATTATATTTAAAATATGATATTTAATAAATTTATAATTTGAATTTTATCATTCATAATATTTTTATATTCTCAAATTATAGTCTCTCTATTTTTTTAATACTTATCTACCCACTCCTATTTAATTAACTTAACTAAAGAAGATATTATACGTCTTAATCTTCCGAAACTCGCAACCTTAAAAAGTCTATCAACAACATTATGCTAATTGAACTCAATTGACAATTATGCAAATTATGGTCTCCTTTACACAAAAAAGAAACTCCAATTTAAAGATAATAGAAAAAATTATAAATACTGAAACTCTAATTTTAGATATATTAAATATTATTTTTAAAAAATACGTGCATTAATTAATTGAATTAAACATGAATACCTGTTAAATTACAATTATTTTTCTATATTAGTTGAGCATGCATGTTTTAAGATAATAATAATTCTTGAATATTATTATTAATAATGCATGTTAAAGTTTTGCTAAATATTTTAAATAAAATAATTTACTTAAATCATAATCATAAAAAGTCACAAATAACTTTAATATCTGTTCATCAACAACATATTTTTAGAATAAACTATAGTATAAAAAATGGGAAAAATATATTCATTTAGAGAATGTCAAGAAAGCATTGATCATGCTTTAGTAATATAAATATAAATATATATATATATATATAATGATCCATGAATTCGATTATGCAATAGTTATCACGAAAATTTGGTAAGTTTGATTATGATTATAAATATTAACTTATGATAAATTTAACTATTTTCTGAAAAATTAATTACTATTTAATAATAATTAAAATTGATAAAAAAGCTCAAATTTATATTAATTTAATAATAGTTATTTTTTAAAAAATTTATATTAATTATAAGTAAATTATTATAATCTGTTTTTTTTAAAATTAGATTTACCATTTTGAAGTATTTAATCAAAATAATTTATGCTCGTAAATGAATAAGTTATTTCAAGGTTTCATAGGAAATGATAACTATCACGAAATCGAATTCGTAGGTAAATTGAGTTTGTTCAACTAATATTTATAATCATTTATTAATGATTATTTTATTATTAATTTAAAAAATTATATTTAATATATTATTTTTATTAAATTTTAAAAAATAATGTATTAACTATACACTTATTTTTCCTTAATATCACCCGAAATTGAATAATATTTTTCGCATATTTAATTTTGGGATGGAGGGTTGAGGGTTTAGGTTGAGAATGGTCCAGCAAACTTTTGGTTCGACGTGATTAAAAATATGACATAATGACGATGACAGTAAGTAGCTGACAACCTCAATTTCCCTCCTCTGGGTGGAAAAATGTGCGTTTCAAGATTTTGTTGCCAAAAAGTAGCCTGGTTTCCCGATGGCCGATGGGGGCCGACAAAGCTGCCTGTGAACTTTGTAGTCTTCTCGATGCCATTTAACCCCCACCCACCGACCGTCGTTTTCTTTGTACCATCGCCGTTCACACGCATGAGCTATATTTAACATTGGGCTTTAAACATGTGATTGCGAGCAATGGTTTAATTAAAAATTAAAAGTAAAATATTTTTATTTTATAACTATTTTAATATTTTTTATCTTAAAATTTGTTTAATTAGTTAGCATTTTCATTTAATTTCACTATCTTTGTCTTTATTTTATTAAAATTTTTTATTAAAATTTTTTGACATCACGGGTAAAAAAATTACATAAAAATTATATTTAAATTATAATTATAAAATAAATTAAAAATATTTTTATTTTTTAAAAATTAAAAATCACTATAAAAATTAACTACTCATTCAAAACATTACTTTATATTTTTCTTTTAAAATATAATTTTTTATTGAGAATGCATTTTTCACCTACAAAAACGGATTTGATAAATTCTAAATCATATAACAAAAGCAAGCTTTTATCTTTTTGTTATACATCCACGTACGGCGATTGTCAAACGTTATTGGCCAACGGCTCTTCCACGCACGAGCAATCACCAAGCAACACCATAGAGCTGATCACTCTACAGCACTTGACAACGATGTGACCTCTCTGACAATAACTTAAATACAGAGTTAACATCTTCTGAATGACGACCGACTGACGAAGCCGACTACTAGGTACCATAGCCTGGCATCTAACTCGACACCGATCATATCGCTATCAAATCACTTGACACCATGTCTCAAAACAACTTCTATAAAAGGAACAAGCAAGCCCAAAGATAAGGATTCGACTCCCAAACACACACATACCGTTATACAAAGCACCATTCTGACTTAACCATCGGAGAGGACTCTCGAAGCATAAACTCCAGCGTCCTCCTGACCTTTTCTGTATTGCATGGTCACATCCGACTTCCAATACCTGAAAGGAAAGCATCAACAATTGGCGCTGTCTGTGGGAACACGATCGAAAAAGAAAACCATGGCTGATCGAAGTGCTGACACCCTACAAAATACCTCGTTACTACCAGAAGCGACAAACTGTACCATAGTTCTGGCAACCCCAGCAATACCCAGCTCATCAAATATCTAAATATCCAAATACCTATCTTACTCCATTTGTGGCTGTCCCACTCACCACTGGTATACTATCATAATCTACTAGGGTTAATCTCGCCAGTGGCCACTGCTGTCCCTTACCTTGACCAAGCCGCGGGCCCTAACAATACAGTCCCAGCAACCAACATTGCCATAAACACCTTACACGCACCTTTAGACATTTCGATACCTTCCTTTACTCAATTCAGTACACCCACACCGCCTAGTCAACTAGACTATCATGCACATTACCAAGCACAATTTCAGGCCATCGCTAGTCAACTGGCTGCCATATAGCAATCTCAAATCCAGTTGGCACAACTTGTCAACTCTCAAACCAACCATCAAAACACGCAGCCCATTGATCACTCAATCCAACACACTACAAACAACCCAAACTTAAACATGCATTAGCGACATTTTACAACCGACCGAGCCACCTGCCCAATGGTAGAGAAAAGCTCCTGCTCTATGCCTATTCCACGGTAAATGATGCAGGGAACCTCCCATCATACAGTGGGCATCACGCACCAAGTTCGACTTTAGACCTCGCCCAATAAGTAACGGCCTTGAAAGAGGAGATCAAGGAGCTCCGTGAACCATGGAGAGATAACTGGGAATGGTTAACTGAAAAACACAACACCCTCTCTCGCCTGACATCTGCCAGGTACAGGTCCCTTGAAAAGTCAAGTTCTCTCCTGACACTTATAATGGTAAAACTGATCCAGCAGACCATCTGAACCATTTTCGCGCTTTTCATAATCTGCGTAATGTGTCGGACGCTATCCAGTGCCGTATCTTCCCGACAACACTTTGAGGGCCAACACGAACATGGTGGTACTCCTTGAATCCAGGGTCTATCACAAATTTTGACCAACTGGGAAGATATTTCCTCGCACATTTCAGTAGTTGCAGAACAGCCGCCAGAACATCTGCTAGCTTAATGGCGATCAAGCAAAACCATAACGAGATGATTCGTGATTACCTCAAGCATTTCAACGCAGCCACCCTAGAGGTCCGAGACCTGAATGACGAATGGGCCATCCAAGCCTTCACCACTGGCGTTTGGCATAAATACCTGAAATATGCTTTAACTGATGCCCAATCCACAAAGCTGTACCAGCTTTATGAGAAAACGTAAAAATACGCGAAAGTCAAAGAAATAGAAATTATGAGTCAATGAACCAAAACCTGAGATCGCAAACAGAAAGGAGGGCAAGGACCAAAGCCTAGTCGATTAGTTGACTGCCTTAGAATCCAAACCTAGAAGGAGGCACTAGCCACTGCATCACCGTACAGTCTCATCAGGAAACAAACATTGCCCACCCTACACGCGAAATACGAGTTTTACACACCTTTGACGACCCCCAGATCTCAAATTCTTAATGCCATAATGAAAGAAGAGCTGGTTAAGTACCCGCCCTTAATGAAAGGTGACCGCAGTAGGCGTGACCCTAAAAAATGATGTAATTTTCACAACGACATCGGGCATGCAACCGAGGACTACTTCAACATGAAAAATGCAATTGAGTCACTGGTGAGAAAGGACACAATTAAGCAATTCATAAAGAAAGAACCACATGCCAAGGATCGTACACGATCCCCGAACGAACGTCGAGAGACCGTCCCTAAACGACTTGTCATTGGCATCATAAACATGATCGTCGGTCCGATAGAGACTTCGATAGCCAGCAAGTCAAAGCGCAAGTCCTACCTCCACTTTGTAGTGGTCGTCGATATAGCTCCCAAACACATCAAGCAAATCGATTGGGTGGTCAGTTTTGATGATGCCAACTCGCAGCTCATATCTGATCGTAAGAACGATCCTATTGTCGTCTCCGCCACCATAGGTAACTACCAAGTCCACAGAATCCTTATTGACAATAGAAGTGCCGTGGAAGTTCTGCAATAGGACATCTTTCTTCGCATGGGCTTTAGTGCAAGCGACCTGACCCCGTCACCTCCAATTTATGGATTCGCCAATCAACTAGTACTAGTCAAGGGGACGATCACGCTCCTAGTAACAATGGGTGACGGGGAGCATACTGTGACTGCTTTGGTTGACTTCTTGGTTGTCGACCAGCCTTCTGCCTATAACACAATCATCGGTCGACTGTTGATGAAAAAGATAAAAATGGTCACTGCGGTCTACTACTTGACAACCAAGTTCCCCACAACAATAGGGATTAGGTACATGAGATCCAACCAACGAACTGCATGCCAATGCCACATATTATCGATTAAATTGGCCATACACCAGCCAACCACAATCCATGACACTGCTGCTGGACCATCGGTTCAGACCATCATGCCCGTATAACCAGAAGCAATCACCCTAGAGCAACTAGACGTCGAGAATGGCTTTCATGACCAGAAGCCTCAACTGATCGAAGACATTGAAAAGCTAGCTCTTTACGACTCGGATCTTAAGTTGGCGACCAACGTCGGCTCTTCTCTCGATGCTCAAGAAAAGACCCTTCTCATAAAATTCCTCAAGAAGAATGCTGACGTATTCACTTGGTATGCAGTTGACATGCTAGGCATTGACCCAACAGTCATCATGCACTCACTACATATGGACCCACGAGCCCTATCGGTCAAACGAAAAAGCATAAATTTACTTCGGAATGGCTCCAGGCGATACGTGAAGAAGTCGATAACTTGTTACTAGCCAACTACATCAGAAAAGTTAAATACCCTGACTAGCTTGCCAATGTAGTTATGGTCAAAAAAGCCTCGAGGAAATGGCAAATTTGTGTTGACTTCACCGACCTAAATAAAGCCTGCCCAAAGGACAGCTACCCTTTCCCCAGTATTGATCGACTAGTTGATGCATCTGCAGGCCATAAACTCTTAAGTTTCATGGACGACTTCTCAGGGTATAATCAAATCAAGATGGATCTCTGCGACCAAGATAAAATGGCATTCATAACAGAGGATGACATCTTTTGCTACCAAGTCATGCCATTCGGCTTAAAAAATACAGGTTCCATATACCAATGCTTGGTCAACAAGCTTTTCAAAAGGACAAATCGGGCGTTCAATAGAAATTTATTTGGATAACATGCTGGTCAAGAGCCCCTCCTTTCATCAACACCTTAGTGACCTCTTGGAGACATTTCACATACTCTGTAAGTACAAAATGAAACTGAACCCTTTAAAATATGTGTTTGGTGTGTCTGCAGAAAAATTTTTGGGATATATGATCTCTTCTAGAGGCATTAAAGCTAATCCAGAAAAAATCAGTGTAATTGTGCATATGAGCCCATTGACATCCAACGTTTGACCGGACGAATAGCGGCACTCAACTGTTTCATCTTCAAATCCACGGAGAGATGTTTACCCTTCTTCAAACTAGTTCGGAGGGTGACCAAATATGAATGGACTGAAGAATGCCAACAGTCGTTCGACTAACTCAAGCAATACTTAAGCACCCCCCACAGCTCGCCAGTCCGAAGCATGAAGAACCACTTTTTGTCTACCTCCCTTATCAGATGAAACCATCCTCGCCATCTTAGTTCATGAAGAGACGGGACATCAGTACCCGTCTACTACGTTAGTAGGGCACTACAGGCTGGTGAGCTTTATTACAACAAGCTAGAAAAACTAGCTTTCGCCCTCACCATTGCAGCAAGAAAGTTAAGATAATACTTTTAGGCGTACCCCATCACCGTCCTCACCAATTAGCCCCTTAAAGACATCCTCCTCATAATCGACTCTACAGGATGGCTCATTCATTGGAACATTGAGCTTAGCAAAGTCGGGTTCACTTACAGTCCTAGGAAAGCCATCAAAGCGTAATCAGTCACCGACTTTATCGTCGAATGCTTCTTTCAAGTCTCTAAAGGACCACCACTAGACCACGCTCAGACAGATGATCATGAACAATCAAGTAACCGCCTTTCAACATAAGCAACAGATGAATGACAGATTTTCATAGATGGTTCTTCCAGCAAAATAAAAGGCAGAGTAGAAGTCCTCTTAATCGACCCCTATGGTCATGAATGGCAGTATGGCCTATCTTTTCAGTTCATTACCTCCAACAAAGCTGTCGAATATGAATCGCTAATCGCCGGAATAGAGCTGGCCAACACATTAGGCGCTAGTAACCTAGTGGCCCACACCGACTCTCAACTCATAGCTAGCTAGGTCAATGGGTTATACAATGTCAAAGATGAGTTACTCGCCAAATACCACACAGTGGTCGCCACCCTCTCCCAAAAATTTGCCCATGTCACAATCTAGCAGATACCTAGATGAGATAACTCCAGGGCCGACAGCCTATCCAAAATGGCTAGCACCATTGATATCTTCACCAGGGGAAAAGTTCTCCTCGAGTGCCTTCCGACACCCAGTTATGACTGATACATACATCATATTACAGATGATGCTGAAGATACTCGGATGACACTAATTCTCTTATTCTTCAAAGACAACTATGCTCCAACTAACCTAATTTTAAAGAGGCGATTGGAAAAGCGAGCAGCCAAATACACAATTCTCAATGACACTTTGTACAAAAAGTTCTTCACCTCTCGTTAGCTAATGTCTTACTCCTTCCGAGGCAACCTACGTCTTAAAAGAGATACATAAGGGCATCTACAGTAACCACCTTGGTGGGCGGGCACTAGCTCTTAAAGCCCTTGGACAAGGATTCTTTTGGCCTACCATACGAAAAGATGCCACCACTCTCGTCAGAAGATGTGATAAATGCAAATGTTTCACCCCCGTTCCCTAACAGCCAGCAGACGCACTCAAATAAATTTTTAGTCCCTGGCCATTCTACATCTGGGGCATAGACTTATTAGGCCTATTCCTAATGGCGACCGCCCAACAAAAATTTCTGCTCGTCGCTTGCGATTACTTCACAAAATGGGTAGAAGCTAAGCTAGTCGCCACTATCACCGCTCAAAACACGAAAAACTTCATTTGGCGTTACATCCTATATCAACTTGGGATACCCAACGTCATCATAGCAGACAATAGCAAGCAACTGACGGTCAACAAACCCCATGAATTCTATTCATGGTTCGATATTAACCTTGTTCATACTTCTGTCACCCAACCTCAGTTAAACGGCCAAGTTGTATCAATAAACAAAAACATCTTGCAACCCCTAAGAGAAATTGAATGACGTAAAAAGTGCATGGTTTGATGAAACACCTGATATACTTTAGGGAATCCGAACAATAACAACTCAGACGACTGTCGTAACTCTTTTCAGCCTTGTATACGGAACTGAGGCAGTGATACCCACCGAAATTGGGGTACACAATTTATGCATTGCTTACCCTGACTTAGAGCTTAATTCTAAACACTTCAAAACTAACCTCGACCTACTCGAAAAAGCCAGAGAAGATGCTACAATCCACACAGTAATCGGGGCACAACAATTCAGCAGGTATTATAACTGATGAGTAAATAATCGCCAATTCCAGGTTGGCGACCTTGTTCTCAGAAGTTGCGCAACCAGTCGACTAGTAGCAGAAAGAAAAAACTATCCCCAAACTGGGAAAGACCTTATCAGATCAGCAAAGTTCTAGGCTTTGGCACTTACAAATTAGTAGAACTAGATGGACGCAAGATCCCCAACATATGGAACGCTACCTATCTGAAGAAATACTATTTGTAAGCATATCTCCTAAAAATATCTGCCACAAAATTGGTCGCCAGAATAGACCTTTTTACACAGCAGACACACAAAACTTATCATTGCTATAAAATAATCGCCTCAATGACACATCCCATCATTGCTACAAAGTAATCGCCTCCACAATGGAAATCACTATTGCTATAAAGCAATCGTCTCTACGACATAATTCATCATTACTACAATGAAATCGCCTCTACGGCACAACTTATCATTGCTACTATGCAATCGTCTCCATAGCTCATGAGCTTATTCTTGTTACAAAGCAATCGCCTACACAAACCTCCAAGGTCACATACTGCCACATAACATGGCAATAAGAACACACAACTCTCCCCCACCACTCTTAAACACAAACGTGCAAAACCACGTAATTTCCCACAATCTCAACATTAAACAAAGAAATAAAGGGAAACAAAACCACAGTTGACAAAATAAAATTTTCATTAATCAAAAATCATTTACAATACAGGTTGCATTTGTAAACAAACTCACTACTCCTCCTTAGTCGACGAAACAATCTAAGCGTCAGCCTCATCACCAGAATCACCCTGCTCAGACTCTTCGAGTGCTGGGGTAATCAATGTTGCATCCCTTGACCGCCCTTCATCCACTTCCTGCTGACTCAGGCATAAAACATTAAAGTCCTAAAGAGGCGTATACAAATGCCCTAAGTCAACCACCCACAGGTCAAGGGGACCACGAAGCAATTGGACCCCATACAAAGCACTGCAGTGATACGAATCCACATTAACAAAAAGCTTGTAAAAAATCTCTTCCTGCTACTTCAACTCTCCCTGATGGTGAGCTTTGAGATGGCCAAAACGACCCTCCAACTCAGCCATTTTGGACTTAACGGATGCAAGTTTCACATCACGCTCCTTTAACTTTTTTGCCGACTCAGAAGCAGTTGCCTTCACCTTTTCACCTTTCAACAGTAGTTCGACTATCTCAGCTACCCTCTTCTCTTTAATCTCCTTCAACGATGCCTCCAGCTTGGCATTCATCTCATTTAGCTTTATAACTTAAGCATCTAACTCCATTATCTTAGACGCTTGAAGGTTGAACTTTTCCTACCAGTTGGCATTTGACACGTATATGCGGTCTGGCAGTGAAGCGCCTCCACCTGACCTATCATGGTCGCATTCAAATTCTAGGCTAGATTTCTCCTCGCCAGTACCTCCCGGTTAAGAGCCGCTACTCTTTTCATAGCCCACCTTAAGGTGATTTCAAAGTCTGGCACTCGACTATTAGGAGGATGCCAAACCCATTCGAACTCGACATACTGTGACTCACCCGTGATCTCTCTAAAGCAATACTTAGCTATGAAGATGCCTCAGGTATTGGCCCGTTGCTTGACCCGACTATCTTTACACCAGGATGAGATGTGGGTACCATAGCAGCCGCTACCATTGACACTAGCACAGTGACCTCCTAGCGACCAGTGGATGCCATACCAGCTGTGACGCCTACCTCAGCCTTAGCTCACTCGCCCACCTTCCTTTTCCCTCTTTTTTGGCGCGTAGCAGCTCTCTCTGTCGCAACCTACCTAGCCGCCTGCTCTGCCAATGTCGCTTAAACCGGATTCATTCCTACACAAAAGATAAAACACCCAGGTCAATGCCATCATACATTTTTCCTTAACCACGAGTGACCAGAACAAATACTCTCTTCCATCCCTTGAGTAGATAGGCGATCGCCCCTAGCCACACTACCCCCAATCATCACCACTCACTCTCAAACTCTTCTCGCCATCATAAACCACCAACCCTACACCCTTTCCCCCTTCTTCCATATTTTCTATGCCCTTTTCTGCCACATGCTCATTTAAAAACACAATACCAAACATCAGAATATCCGTTCAACAAAACACGCACATGTCAACCTCACGCTTTATAACAGCAAGCATATTCAAAACATACCTCTCTGACATCTTAACAAACATTATTGTCTGCTTTGACCTACTGGACGAACTAGCCTTTCTGGTATATCCACCAAGTCCCTCCCCAAACATTCCCTTTGAATATTCTGAAATGTCAGGTATATTTTACTGCTCACGCATCTGTCTTTAAAGAAGAGCACCTGATCCTTATCCGCGTTCTCTAAGCCAGTCCTCTCGTTACTCGCCTTGAACCTTCTACCTCACTGAACCGAGAACCCTCAGTCCATGCCCACCCTTTTCGTCACCATAAAAAATTGATTCCGTCGCATATGTGCATTCGACGGTAGATCCATCACCATCTTACCTCCCTCCCTTGATTGTAAATAGCAAAAATAGGGTTCACCCTATTTCAAAAAGTACAACTCCTTCACTACGCCAATTAATGGTCGCCATCCTTTTTCCTTGCACACCAGAAAGTAAGTGAGCATGATCGCCCAACTATTCAGTTTTAGTTGATTAGGTGACAAATTGTATGCATCCAGCAGCTCACAGAAAAATGGCTCTAAGGGTAGGTGGAACCCTGCCTTGAAGATGCGTAAGTAGAATGCCACACTGTTCCCTTCAGCAAATGTTGCTCTCTGCTGCAGCTCTGCCTCGACGATCTGATAACTCTCCAGATCCACCCCTCTATCATACATCCATCGCCATACGACCTGCTATACATGTCCATAGCTTTCGTTTCTACATCAGCGACCTCCTCAACACCGCCTCCAGCGATCGCATCCTCAACATCACCCCTACTGGACCCTTCATCCTCCTAATCACCACTCTGTTCGATGACTACTTCTTCTCTCATATCATCCTCTTCCTTTAACACCACATGACCAGACATCTCCCCCTGGGTCAAATACCCCACTATCGCCCTCACTTCGTTCCATACTTCCTCCAATTTACCCTTTCTAGCCACTAACTTCACCAATAGTCTTCCCCTCCTCACCATGTGCTATAACCCCACAAACCCAAAAATAGCAAAAGGGCCACAGGAACTCACCAGAACTTACCACATAAAGCCTTCACTTGTCGCAGTGCTCCTACTCGCAAATTCGCAAGCACAATCGCTGCCAAAACAACACAAAAGAATTAAAACACTAAGATAAACTCCCCAACAATAGATCTCTACTATAAAAAACTCACCCTTTCTCCTAACAAACAAGCTTTACCACCTTCTTCTCTGCTCTCTCTTTTTTTCTAAAAATATGAAAAACAATTAAGCCCCATACCCCGTTATATACCAAAATGATCCGAGCTCTTCACATTCCCCCATCACCACGTGTCGCCATCTCATTCACCCCTTCCCTAGCGAAATAACTGCACCACCCTGGCACTTTACCCCCTACTGACACGTGCCCCCTGTCGTTTTGTACCCCCTAAACACGCCCTTATAAATCCCCCTATCAGGATACGTGTCTCAATCTCATTCATTCTCCCTTTCCCATGCCCTTTTCCCCTTTACCATTACTACCACCATTATTAATAAGGACAGTTGTACCTTTCCACCTTCCGTGCATTAGGCCTCAAATACCACGAGCCAACTCACTGTCACACATGTCCAAAATGTCGAGTCACTTTATGACCGCCTTTTGGACTGCGGGGGGAGACAATTGTTATACCTCCAGGTATGGCGATCGCCAAATGTTACCAGCCAACAGTTCCTTTAAGCACAGGCGATCACCAAGCACTACCATAGAACTGATCATCCAACAGCGCCTGACGACGATGTGACCTCTCCAACAACGACATAAATACAGAGTTGACATCTTCTGAATGGTTGCCGACTAACGAAGCCGACCACTAGGCACCATAGCCTAACATCTAGCTCGACGCTGGTCATATTATTATCAAATTACTTAACATCGTGTCTCCAAACAACTTCTATAAAAAGGGGCAAGCAAGCCCAAAGGTGAGGATTCGACTCCCAAACACACACATACCATTATACAAAGCACCATTCTGACTTAACCATCGAAGAGGGCTCCCGGAACATAAACTCCAGCGTCCTCCTGACCTTCTCTGTATTGTAGCGTCACACCCGACTTTCGGTACCCGAGAGGAAAGCATCAACACTTTTAATTCTTCAAATCATTTCTCTTTTTAACTGAAAAAAAGTTGACAAAAATTCATATTCTATCCATTATCAATATTTATTTATTTTTTGAAATGTTAGTAGCATTTTTTATGGTAATATTTATAAAAAATAATTAAAGCATTATTTTTTTAAGTTTAATAAAAATAATGTACTAATGCAGAAGCTTTTTGAAAACAATAATTAAATAATTTTTAATTAATATACTCATTAACTAAACCTTTTATTTTTCTCATAATATATTTATATTTACGTATAACCATAAAGTTTTGCACAAGAAACAAAACAAAAGAGTTATCCTCTATAACTAAGGCTACTAATTTTTGTATAAAGAGTTAAACAAGGTATCATTTTGTAATTAGATGTGTACGAACTTTCATGTTTTGAGTTATAATTTAATAATAAAAATATATAAATATAATATTTTAATAATATAATAAATAAGAAAATAAATTTTTAAATGAATTTAAATCTAAAAAATTTTAATTTTTATTAACAGATGAAAACAAACTTTCAATCCAAACTTGAAACAAAAGAAAAGAGAAAAAGGAAGTGTACTAAACAAGTAGTAAAAGTCGATCCACTTATTAGTCGTAACATTTACATACATCTACATGATAATAATTTTTGTGTATTTTATTATATAAATCAATAAATAACAGATTAAAGGGAATTGAACATATGTCTACTATCAGATATATTTTTCAAAACTTCAATATTGACTTTTACAAGATAATTGAGATCATTGATTTTTTTACCATGAATAGACTTAGTAAACGTATGTATAGAGGAGGATTAATTTATATTAACGTAAAATTAATTAGTTATACACATATATGATATATATTTTAATAAAATTAATTATTAAATTTAGTATTATAATCTTACTTTTCGTACATATAAAGTTTCAAATTGATATAATATTTATATCATATGAATTGAGAATATTATCTTTTTTTATATATTTAACTATTGAAATTGTTTACATCAAATGGATAGTTACCCATTTTTGAGTACTCGAAATTTGAGGTCCATTATTTACATTAATAGAAATATACAAAGATAAATTAAACAAATATAAATTGTATAAAAATTATAGAAAATGAAAATAAACTTTGTACCAATATAAGTTAATTCCTCTTTGTGTGCACATATATATTTTCATTAGAACTATCAATTGGACTGTTGCATTAGTTTCGGGTCGATTTAATTCAGGTTGGGTCATTTTGAGTTTTTAAATTTTTTGATCATTTTCGGTTCAGATCACTTCAGTTTGAGGTCATTTTGGATTTGGATTATTTCAAGTTTGGGTTATTTCAATTTCATGTTCTTTTAGGTTTCAGTCAATGGGGTGTAACATTCAGGTTAATTAGGTTTGGATCATTCTATATTTAGGTCATTTTGGGTTTAACACTCAGGTTAATCAGTTTTAGTTCAATTAGGTTTACCACTTTGATTTATCGAGTTTGGTTATTTTAGGTTCAGAACATTGCAAGTTACTTATTTAGGTTAATTCGTATTAGGGTCATTTTCGAGTTCAAGTCATTTCAGGTTTATTTCATTTTAGGTTTGGATCATTCTAGATTTAGATAATTTCATATTTGAGTCATTTTCGAGTTTAGGTTCGTCAGTTTCAAGTTATTGATTTTTTTAGATAAATCGAGTTGAATCAAATTATATTTGAATAAACTAGTCAAAATTTTTAACTATAAATCAGAATTAATAAGCCTAATTTTCATCCTTGAAGAGGCAAGCTATTTATTCACTTCCCATTTGCAGGTAGCCAGCAAATGGAAAAAATTTTCCACTACAAGAAACCAGCAAAAACATTCTTAATCCTTGGCACAATGATATATATTGTTAATTTTTACGGGGAAAGAGTTGATTCCCATGCATCATAAAGGGTTCCATTATTCTTTAATTAATTAATATATATATATATATATATATGAGTTGATTCCCATGCATCATAAAGGGTTCCATTATTCTTTAATTAATATATATATATATATATATATATATTTGGGTTGATGCACTATCCCTTAATTGACTAGCTGTGCCATCATCTATTAATAGGTTCTTTAATAGCCTTTTTGAAAGATTTTCATTTGCGTTTAAATTATCGACATTATTAAGCCACAACAATTTCAACCAAAAAAAAAAATGGCTAGTGGTGGGGAAAAAATTTCTTTGCTAGGAGAAGATTAGAAGCAGAACCCTAACATTCAAAAATACTTTTCAGTTGATGCTTATATGATATCCTTTTCAATGGCGAAGTAAGTGAAATATCTCGAAGTTATTAAGCAAATGCTGGGTTATCTTTAATGTTGAAGTAATATGTCCGGAACGTTAATCAATACTTGAAAGAAATACAAAACGAAAAGGATACTCTGAAAGCTTCAACGTTTATGATTTCCCTTATCTCTTGTCCGTATTTACTTACCTATTTATATGATCAGTAGACAAGTTTGACAAATATATAAACTAAATGCCCTTTATGTTAAGTGTTGACGTGAATTGTCAAGTATTCGACATATAATTACGAAGTGACAGTGGGTCCAACATTGTTTAATGTTGTTATTTACCCAATCAAGCTGGGAATTTTGATCTGAACGTGAAAAAGAAGCAAAACTTTATCGTTTTCAATCCTGAGTGGTCTCTGAAATTGGTCCTCCTATAACCCACCCCCACCCCTCCCCCACCACCAAAAAAAAAGAGATTGGTCCAAAATCATGACTGTACAGCTGCAGGCCGAATGGTTCTCAAATTCTGAGTGTTTACATTTACGGAACGGCACACGTGATATGACCAGCCAATTCAGTCAGACGACGAAACGCGCCATGGACGAAGAACTTACGTACGTGAATATGTAAGAAAATAAGAAAAGTCATACCAAACAGAGAATACCCTTTTTTTTTGGTCGATCTGGATTTTCAACGAAAATATTCTGCTTCTTCTGCTTCTGTATTGTTTTACAATTTTGCCGCAGTATTAGTATTTTACGTTTAAAACAAATATTAATCCAAAGAAACCTACCCTAATTAATCCACAGACATAGATGATTTATGCCAGTTTTAATCTCAATTTGGGTTCTTGTCTAAGAGCTTGTGAATCTAACTTAACCCATAATAATACTGAATTATGTGTTTCCAGGACCAGCTGAAAAAAATCAACATATTTGATCAATAATACTAGATCAAATGAATTGGAACGGTCTGCAGGCAGTATGGCAGGTTACTTTCCATATATATGTTTAGGTATGGAATTTTGATGGGTGAATTTAAGAATTTGAATGTAAGATTTAACTTAATTAATTTATATAATTATTTTAAAAAATTAATATTTAATTAATTTAGGGTTTAAATCAAACATATGCAACATTTTTTATTCTCATATTATAATTTTTTTAAAAAAAATTGAATCCAACTCTTTATATTCATCAGATTCTTTAATCCAATAAAATGAGGTGTTGTAAAAGAATTGTGACCTTTTTCTTTCGAAAAGGAGTAAATAAAAAATAGAGGCCACTAGGGAATAATTAAAAAGGGATTAAGAAGAGTACTGTATAAAGGCTTACAATTCGATGTATATGTGTGTGTGTGTGTCAAAAATTGATTAGTTTTATGGAGGTCGAAATTCAAATCTCAAAGAAAATAAAATTATATTGATTGCTTAGTGGAACACATCATTTTGTTCATTTAGTAGATAAAGATTATCCCAAAACTACGGTTCACTTTCAAATAATTCATTTAATAATGACATTATTCTTCGATTCTTAACACTTTCTACCCCCTTTAAAGCGATGAACTTTCCTAAAACCCACCATGGCTATCCTGTTTCAATGGTGGTAGCTGCTTCCATCCCCATAAACTAGGGCATATTCATGGACCTTTTTTTAAATATTATTTTTATTATTTTTTTATCAAAATCATAACTGATCGTTATATCTCTTTGCTTTAATTAAAAAGGGTATTGACTTAAACTGTGGCCTGGAATCAGAATCAAATGCTTTGATTTTTTGTTTTCATAAATATTTTTGCAGTATCTTTTGATGCTTCTAAGTGCAACGAAACCCATAAAAATTGCTTAATGGCTGATGAATTATGAACCCTAGCTAGGCTTTAATGCTTATGCCCTATGAAATAGGTACGATATCTAGTCATTGCATTCCATGATTCTTGTGAACGTGCTCCTTATTAGTATTATGGCACATGAAACAAATATTATTCATTAAAAGGAAAAAGGTCTAGGAAATGCAAACCTATATGCTTTTTATGATTTCAATTCCTAATAATCACTATAAAATAAAA